>CP135583.1:4542382-4558279 GCA_032401905.1 Swietenia macrophylla
TATACAAAAAGTGAAGTTACATTTTTGTTTATTACATTTCTAATCATCTACAAACAACACATCTGTCTAACTAGGTTCTACTTCCACACCCACTGCAACAACCCCCCTCCACCCCCCCCCCCCCCCCCCCCAATGTCTAGCCCATCTTGGCAAAGCTAATAGCCTAAAAATGGGCAATGCATAGCTTTGAATGCTAATGGACTTACATTGATGTTCACTCACTTCCTGTTCTGTGCTTCTACTCTGTGGAGTTTCAGAATCATTGGAGATGATACACATGTTTGTAGAAATCATTCCTTGTTTATAGCATGAAGTATGCTGTAGCTGTCTTGTTGCAGTGCAATTCTCATTTAAGGCATCATCACACGGTATCATGCAGAAGTATGCCGATTTGTTTTAGTATCATGCAGAACTAGTCTATTCTTAAAGCTTCCTGCATATATGTGCAATTACTGCATGCTATTTATTGTTACATTGAGACGTATAATTTTAAATGATTGTAACATACAAATCTTCTGTTGAGAAGAGGTAAGAGTTTTTTACTTTTTGCATTTTGACCCCGCCTAAAATAGGAATATAGTTTGTGATATTTTTTTGTATTGTCGTTCTAAAGATGTTCCTGGATGATAATCTAGTTTATAACAGTATGTATGCGTATCATTTGTATGTTGCAGCTGAGTTGTTTGTGAATGGAGAGATAGTCCAACGATCACCTGAAAGACAGAGGAGGGTGGAACCACAGCCCCAGAGAGCCCAAGACAGACCAAGGTACAATGACAGGACCCGATATGTGCGTCGCCGAGAAAACATGCGGTGAAACATCAAATTACAGTGGTGGATGTATAGATCTTGGAAGCACGGGACGGGAGATTATCTATAGAATTTGATGGTAGTCGGAAGTCTTTATCCTTGTTAGGCTATGCAGGGTGCTTATATGTTCTAAATAAGCTTGTTGAACTGTGAAATGTGTTTAAATGTTGTGTGTAGTCTTGTTGAACTTCAAAGGATTTTATGTCATCAGATGCTGCATCTTTCTTGAATCATACAAGTGTTTGTCTGATGACTGCAAAACTCGGTGATTTCTGATGTTCTTGGCCTCTGACATGACAGGTTTGAATTGGCTACTTGTTAGTTTCCTGCATATTTAGTGCATACCTTTTGTGCCCAAAAGCAAATGCATTATCATAATCATCATCGACGGATGCTGCCGACCATATGAAGTGGCTGTGATTTTATCAAATAGTTAGAGGCTTCTAATAGTTCTCAATTCTACCAGTCCTCGAGTCGTGCCGCTGATCATGGACGCAATCAAATTGCATATTATTCATCTTCCTGCAGGCTCTTTATAATTTCTAAGAAATCAAATCATCCTACGAAATTTGTAATTTTCTGCGGTAATTTATTGCTTGAAAGGTAATTAATTTAACTCTTATCACAAAAAGTTAGCACATCAAAAACACAGTTTTTTGAAAATATTTTTTCAATTGGTCACTTTCTGAAATTATTTGTGATAAAATAATTAAGTTATTTATTTATTTTTTTTTATTCTATCAAACTAAAGAATTAATTTTTTAACGAAAATATAATTTCCTTTTTAAAATTGACGAAACTCTATAGTCGTGTTCTATTTTAATTATAAAATTATGATCAAAATATGAGTCTCCGTTAAAGAATAAACTTTCAGTTATTTAGGATTAATTTTTTTCTTTTTTTAATTAATTTGATTAAAAAAATAAGATCTAAAAAAGAATTTAAATGCAGTCATTTTATAAAATCTCTCCTCCGAGCAGATAACTTTGGTTTGGTTTGGATTTTGTAGCTCTATGCTTTCTACTGCAGTTCAGTCTGTGCTTATTGTAGCCAGCCATAGTACAAGCCTTCACCTGCATTTCCGACAGGATGCACCTCAGTTCCAAGCTACAACTTCTACTTGCACTTGCTCTTTTGTTTCCTTATTTATTTTTTCCAACTTCATATTCTTGAATGTATTCATACATACATATATACGCGTTCAATTTTAGTGTTTACTTACATATTTGCATGTAATGAATTGGGATTGCTTTTTATATTTTGGCCGAGGGAAGGGAAATAGAAGAACATAAAATTAAATAAGGAAGAACAATTTTCTTTGGGTGCACTGGAGACCTGTGATAATTGAAATTGAAGTTGAAGGTTGAGCCATCTGGTGTCTTCTTGTAGTTGTTCCGGGTGAGTTATATGGGTCTTCCGTATTGAAAATTTGGATTAGGTACTTGGGTATTTCTTTTTGTTGGGAATTTGGAATGTTTCAGTGGATTTAACATGGTAATTGTGCAGTAGTTTGTTGAGAAATTCAGTTTTTGAATTTTGTTTTAGTATTGTTGATACTTGAATACGCACAAATGTAAGACAACTGGTTATCTGCCAAATTTTCTTCTCAAATGATTTACTGAGAGAAACCTAGTTGGTCTATTCTTATCGTGGAAAATATTACCATTGTGATTGTTATCTAAGAGTGCCAAATGCTCATGAAAGTTGGATCCACTAGTTTTTTGATGGCTGGTTATACATGTTTTCTGAGAGAACAAGATTCATATGACCTTTAAGAAGTCTTGTCTCTCGACTTCTACAGCCTATATGAAGTAGTTCCAAAGAAGGTTTAGACTTTATTTGATTCTATTAGGAGATCATGGTTTTACACTGTGTTGTATCAACTTAAGATGCTATAACACGTTATTGTAGTGGATACATACATACAATGAAGTAAATAATAGTTGGAAGTTATTTTACGGCGTCGAAGCTTATGATCTATTTGCTTCTATTTTTCTCCTGATTTCCTGTGTCGTTAATTATGTTTTGTGTATTGACATTTTGTCCAGAGAGGCTACATCTTATGATCAATCTGCTTCTGCTTTTCTTCCGAATTCCTGTGTCATTAACTGTGTTTAATGTATTGACTATTTATCCCATTGTGTTCAGAGAGGCTGCAATTTGTTTGAAACCGGGACATCGGTGACTGAACTACTTGACGCTGATGATGGAATGCAGATTTTTCCCCCCTGGATCTTGTGACAATTAGACAATGTCAATCTGAATACAGTCAAGGCTTTACTGGCCAATCTCTGCGTAAAACTGCCCTTGTTCACAATTGCCTTTGATACTCTCCATGGGCTATTATAGATAGTTTTTGTACTGGGAAAGATAGGCAGATCCAGTTGGAACAAAGAAAAGCATAGAAATAGTGGTGACTCTCCTTCGATAACTGCAATGAAGGAGCTGCTGCTCGGACAAGGCCTCTCGGCTTTGATGAGATAATGATTAGAAGGAAAAATAAGAGTTTGTCTGAAAATGTTAAACAGAAAGTTACAGATGTTAGGAATTTCTCAGGAGATGGTACTGTTGAGAATGTGTCTGAACATTGTGATCCTGGAAGGTATCCGAGATGCTAAAAAGATTCTTCCCCTCGTGTTGACATGCATGTTTCAGAGGAATTTGTGAAGGTAGGTTCGTGGAAGAAGGAAGATAATACCCTTACAAGGATGGTGATTCATCTAGATGGAAAGATAGAGAAAACCAAGAGTCAAAAACCAAAAGTTAAGGATACAAGTTTAGCTAAATCTAAACATAGAGAAATTCTTAAATCAGAAATTGGATTAAAGAATGCGAGGCTAGGTAGAGAAAAAGATAGAGGAAGTCGTGGGTCAGAAACCAAGTTGAAAGCCGAAATTACAAAAGAAATATCCTCTAAAGCTAAAGGGGAACTAGTTCCCGGGTATGGAAAATTTATGGTTGGTGAACTGATGATTCAAAAGATGAAGCCACTAAGAAGCATTCAAGAAATTAAACAGGGAAAGATATTCATGCAGACAAAAGTGGAGAGAAATCTGAAAGAGAAAGCAAGAGAAAACATTGAAACGGAGAATATGAGAAAAGGAGAGCTAAGAGTGCTGCGAAGAAAGTTGATCTTGGTAAAGGGCGTGATTTAGAAGTTTCAGACAGGAAGGAAAGGAAGCAATTTTGAAAATCCTGATACGAGGAATCAGGTTGAAAAGGAGGTGGTCAAGGAGCCGAGAGGGCAAGGACAGAAATAGGAGGCCCATTTCTCTATCACCCAGGGCACGGAAACGTACATCATATTATGGGCATGAGTATAAAGAACTGCCCTTGCATTCTTCTAAGGCAGGTCTGGTAGACAGCATTCTGATATTGACGAGAGTGGGGTTACGAGTAATGGTTTGAGTAGGCGGCATGATAGATTCACAAGTGGCCTTGGTGGCTATTCGTCAAGGAAAAGAAGATTCAAGCCGCTGTTAAGACTCCTTCCCCAGTCAACCGCTGACCAGAAAATAAAAGTGCTAAGTGGGATGTTGCGCCTGCGGAAACATATTCAACAGACTTAACATTGACCCTCTGACAGAGAAAGCAAGAGAAAACATTGGAATGGAGAATATGAGAAAAAGAGCGATAAGAGTGCTACCAAGAAAGTTGATCTGGGTAAACGGCGTGATTAAGAAGTTTCAGACAGGAAGGAAGAGAAGAAATTTTCAAAATCCTGATATGGTGAAATCAAGGCTGAAATACTTTTATTATGCTACGGGAACTCTGGGATTCTGAGAGTTGAAAAAGAACATAGATGTATGCATTTGTATGTTTGCGTGTAATATGTATAGAGGTTTTAAGGTTTTAAACTTCAATTCAAGCCAGAAACTATTGCTCGACCAGATGGTGGTGTGGAAATGCAATCCGATGCTCGTATTGAGAATGGTAACAATGAGAAACAGGATCATAATCTTAGACACATTTTTGAAGCAGGCTGTGTATTTGTGGAGTACGGGAGAACAGAAGCTTCTTGTACAGCAGCATATTGTTTGCATCTGCCTAGGCGTTAGTTTGACGACCAGGTTGCGACAGCGGAATATGTTCCTCTTAATCTTTACAGGGCAAGGTTTCCAAAATGAACTTGTTTTCGGGTTATTGCAATTGGAGATGCAGTTGGTTTGGCGTCTATAACTTTGTGTGCCATGTTGACACTCTGCCTAATTTTGATTTTTTTCCCATGTGACCCTCAAAAGCATAGAACTATTGATTACCTTGGATCTCAATGGTTGGCTTCAGGCTTCAGTTCGGCTAGCTCATGACCCATTTTTGCTTGGAGTTTCTTTATGTGGGAATGGGTGGGGCGAGGGAGCCCTATTAAACTACAACCCAGTAAGAGTTACTGCCATGTATTTTGTATGAGAAAACAGTTTCACAATTACAATTCTCATGTCTTCGTTCAGTAAAAGAATTTAACTTCAGAACATCTCTTTCTTCTCTTCTATTTTCTCAATCAAATGATGTAATTTTTTATTTTATTTTTAAAATATTTAACTTAAATCTATTAAATATTTACTTTTATTTGACCATTATTTCATCAATTGTAGCAAACATTGGAGAATAGAAGCCCCTGCTACTCTGGTATCATTATAAGAAACCCATAATGGGCCTTTACGACTTGCTGTTATGGGCCTTTGGGCCCATATGTCTTGCAAAAGTGAAAGCAAGAGGTCCCAAATTCAGTGAAATATACAGTTACCGTTATCCGAAGACAACAGATAAAGTGTTGTGTGTTCCGTTTTTCTCGACAAACGAACCGGAGAACTAAGAAGAATCGAAAAGAAAACAATGGCGACATTGGCAACACCGGGAGTGTTGTTGGGAAACACTTACAATCTAACTTTCCGGGGTTCACGTCTGTCTCCGAACATCAAGCAAGTCTCTTCGGAACTGGGTTTCGTGACTTCACAACTAAGCGGCATGAAAATTTCGTACAACCTCCCTGACACGGGAAGATCCATTTCCGCTCCTTTCGCGCCCGCTCTTCAGCCCGTTGCCCGTAATTATCATGTTCTTGTTCTCTTAGCTCTTCTTTTCATTTCTTTTGTTTCAATAATGGTGTTTTTCTATTTCTTTTTTGAGCTCTTGGGTTTAATGTGCAAATAATAGAATTATTAGATTTTTCATTCTCATTTAATTAAATTGACTAACAACCTTTGTCATGTAATTTATCTCCTTAACAAAAATCATTGACGTAGCTTCAATGATGGTCTAATTTTTGGACTTGGGTTTTACTTGAATGATGATTGTATTAGTATGCATTTGGTTAGAGCTTGGATTTAGGAGAGATAAGTTTGTCATTTCATCAATTTATGCTAGAGCGATCTATAGAGTCAGATAGCTGACATATTTAGATCACACGAGTTTCTTGATTACTAAAGGTTGTAGATTTTTTTAAAATAGTCCCCAAATTTGGACCTCATACACATGATATGGGACATCGGATTATCAACAAAAAACAATATACGGGACTTGGTGGTATGCATAAAGGGTAAATTAGAGGCTAAGTATTATACTGAAACTCAAAACCGATTTGGCGTATATGGTGATTATGGAGATTAGATAAAAGTAATGAAGAAAATCTATTCTTACAAGCTTTTATCATCTTTTTCTTGTGGAGAGATCCCGTGTTTGGGTGATAAAAAAGACATCTATAAATGTATTGTTTTGCTGTTTTCATTTACTTCTGTGTATGGTTGGAGGACACTATAAACAAATTATGTTGACATGGTTGCTTAGGTTGCAATTAGATTTGACTGGTGTAGTGTTTGTAAGATTGATTTTAACATGTTGGGGCATGATGTATGTTTATTGGGCATCTTAACATTTGCTTCTCTGTTCTTTCAATGTATATTTTGTTTTCATTTTTGAGGAAAATGAATTTGTAGGAGGTTTCATGATATTTGCTGAAATTGTTGTTATAATGTAACCATAGGTTCATTTAGATTTGTTTACTAATACTGAACTTATCCAGCTTTGTGTTCTTCATAGTGATTGTCCACCAGCCATTTTGTTACCTTTATCTGACGAACCGAAATATGATGATCTGCATATTATTCATAATTTAATTTATCTTTTCAGGTAGAGTGTGCCCCTTCACTGGAAAGAAAGCAAACAAGGCAAACAAAGTTTCCTTCTCAAACCGCAAGACAACGAAGCGGCAGTTTGTTAACCTACAGTATAAGAAGGTTTGGTGGGAGGCCGGCAAGCGTTATGTGAAGCTGCGTTTGTCAACCAAGGCATTAAAGACAATAGAGAAAAATGGGTTGGATGCGGTTGCTAAGAAGGCTGGGATAGATCTTCGCAAGGAATGATAGGCGGTCTCGCTATTTTATCTTCAATTATTGGTAAGACTTGTATGCTTACTTTTGCTTACCTTCAATTGTTGGTAAAGCTTGTCTGCTTACTTTTGGTCTCTTTGTTTTTTGTTTCCTCTTTATCATTTTCTTGCTTGTTCTTTTGAATTGTTCCAATTAAATGAGAAATATTAATCATTAAAGCCCACTGTTTTCGTGAGTTCATTTTTCCACATCATTATCGGGCTTTGCATCCAGTTTTTGTCAGCATAATGTCGTATGAATACTGCTGGAGCAGAGGAAGGTAGTGAGTTTGGTTGATAGGGGTGAATGGCATTTTGGGTTTAATTGAACTTTGGTTAAGTCCAGATATGTGGTGTGAAAATAATTAGGAAAATTGCGTGATGAAAAATGGTTTGTAATGTCAGTAAAAGAGGCTCTAAATAGGTGGTCAGGTTATCCAATGTGTAAGCAAAAGCCAGAGCTACTAACATTCACAAAGCTTTACCCAACGAAATTATCTTTCAAATATCATATAGTTCTCCTCCAGTTATAAAAATTTCTTAACCAAATATTAATTAAACTATAAACTCCTTTCACTCCTGTCAACTAAGCCTGTTAACCTCCTCTGCTCCAACAAATTTTCTACTCTTCTGCTCTTTGATATTTAGCTTTGACTACAAGGCTTTTCAGTTGGCTACTTTACAAACCTGCTCATTCTTGCTTCATGTGCTTCAAAAGAACTTGTTAGTTCATGTAAAGGGAATTAGGATAAATCTTTGGCTTCTTCAATAGCAGCAACAATATGCTCAAATTTAGAAGAAAGACTTCTTAACACTTTTTTCACAATCCTTTTTTTCTTCTATTCGATCTCCATAACTTTTAATTTGGTTAATTATGCTGCAAACTTTGGAGAAAAATGATCGAACTGATTCATCATCTTTCACAAATAAATTATCAAAATTTCTTCATAAAAATTGAAGTTTAATGGAGATTACCTTTTCAGATCCTTCAAAATCTTACCTTCAAGATTTTCCATGCATCTCTTGATTTTTGCTGCTAAAATTCTTGGACAAATAGTTTTACTTAGCCCTTGTTGGATTAAGTGCAAGGCCCTGTCATCTTTCTTCTTATTCTCTTTGCACTCCTTTTGCTTTGCTTGGCACCAAGATGAAAGCTCTTCTGGAGGCTCTGGTTCATCATATCCCTCATCTACTAATTCCCAAAGTTTTAGGAAATAAAAAGGATCTTCATTTGAATGCTCCAATAATCATAGTTTTCTCCATCAAAGATGGGAATAAAACTTCCGTTGAAATTGAAAGCAGTAGTGTTTAGCTTTGTAGCCATTGGTTTGCTCTGTTACCAAAATTTTCCTAGAGAGGAATTTTGGGTTTAATTAAAATTTAGTTAAAGAATATTTGTAATTTGAGTATAGCCATATAATATTTGAAAGATAATTTAATTGGGAAAAGTTTTGAGAATTTTATTAGCTTCAGCTTTTGCTTATGCACTGGTTTATCTCACAAAAGGACTTGACTATCTATTTATAGCCTCTTTTACCCACATTATGTAACATTTTTCACCACACAATTTTTCTAATTATTTTACACCACATATATCTAGATTTTTCTACTGTAATATCTAGATATCTTTCTACATTTTTTCAGATTTCTAAATTTTTATCAGATAAATTACAAGACAAATACAATATTCTAGATTACTCTAGGTTACAAATTATTGCTTTGTAATCTAGATGTTTCCTAAAACCAGAAACTTATGTTACTCTGTTTTTACCAAAAACATATTCTCCCTTTTTTCAACATGTGAAACTTCTATGCAGGAACCCGATTAAAAATGAAGTTTAAAAAGATATATGTAGCCAAACAGTTCTATACTATCAGCTTATTAAGTGTTAATACTAACAAAAAGTTCAGTAGTAGATCAATATTCAACTGCATCTTTAGGTGAAAATTTTGGAGTAATATTCTGTTGGTTTTGTGCATTGCTGGTATAAGATGATATAATTCCAGTTCATCAGCATCCACGATAAAAAATTAACTCTGCTTTGAGTTGAAATCTGTTTTCCACCCAAAAACAACAGAACGAAAGCCGAAGTTACTTCCAGCTAAATATATCTTGGTGTATTTGATCAATAGAAAGAGAATTTCAATTTCTTGTAGTTTGCTTCATCAAAAGTAATAGGTTTTGTTGTTAAACTAGGATCCCATGTAACCTAAGTCTTGGTCATGTTAGATTAAACAAAAATAACTGTCAATGTCCAATACTAATTATCACCTCCTTTAGCTACACCTGCAAAGGCAGAAAAAATGAAATCAGTGTGAAGAAGCACCTTAATTTGTTAATCACCCATCCCAGTACTACTTTGCCCTAGCTTTGATTAAGTAGCATACTTTTAAAATGTGAACTGGCAATATTTCATCTTGAGTAATTATGTCAGTTACATGACAAGAATGGAAACAGATTTCTATGAAGAAGGTGTTGTAGACGTGTATATGACCTTCTGAAAGCATGTTTAAATTCAACTTTTAGACAAACTGAGCATTTTCAAAGTATATTGTGCAGGTTTGAACATGCTGAGTCCTGGGAATTTTACACAAACTTAACAGCAAGTAGCACAGGACTCTTGCATCAAATTTGCTAAAGAATTTCTTTTTATTTCAGCATTAGGAAGTGAAGGAGAACTTAAATAAAGTAGGAAGTAGGGCAACAAAAAAAATTCAAAGCTTGTATCCCTGCAAAATTGCAAATCAAATAGGGCTAAATGGCTATTCCAAAGTAACAATTTCAAAGAAACAGAACATATTGCAGCAAGAAAGTATAGTCCTTTTGAAATAAAGCTACTATCAGCATTTGTAAGAGTCAAGTTATGCACCTAATAATTAGATTGCAGAACATAGCCATTTCAAATGCCAGAAAACATAAAAAAAAAATAAAAAATCATGCACTATTTGAGTAAGCAAACTCACTTTTAGGAAGCAGGTTTCTGTTGCTGAATCCGATCATCAGAAGAGTAATGATCAGCAATGAGTTGATAAATATACGATGGGCTGTATCCTCCTCTGTCAGGAAATGGAAGGAGATCAGAACATCGTTTCACAGTTCAAACACTGGCAATTTCAATAATATATGAAGACATTAAATGTGGAAAAGCTAGTCACTATATTAAAATGCTAAAATATCTAAGGACACGAATTAAAAAGATGCAGTAGCGTAAACAAGTTAATTTTGTTTAGTTGATAGACAAATAGAACAAAATGCGACAAGCAAATGATAGTTTTTCCACTCCAGAAAAACTATATATAAAGAGAGATTCCACCATAGAAAGTAACTAAGATGCATTATCAAATTTTAAGAGACTGGCCAGAAAAACATGAATGTGGAAGGAAAGAACGATTGATCATAAGGCAGTTCTCAGTTTATTCTAAGTGTAGATTCAGTGGTTATAGTTTTAGCAGAAACAGTTTACAAAAAGGAGAGTCTTACATGTCAGTAACAAAAGGACTGACTAGTTCAGGAGGAACATAATCAAAGGCAGGATTGGAACCCTGCCAATTCCATAATCCATAGCATCTGAAAATTCCTCAAAATCCAACAGCTCAGAAGGGGATCGCATTTCATTATGTGAGACCTCGGGATTCTGCGGATACAGTGGACACAGCTGCCAAGAGCAACACAGCATTACCAAAAATCAACATGCATTCAGTTATACGGCTAGCAACTGAGAAGAATGAAACAAAATATTTTTTTGTATAAATCAACAAAGTCATTAATGCCCACAAATATTAGAAAACTAAAAACGCTTATGCATCTTTAGTATAAGAAAAAAAATAAAGAAAGTGAAGTTTCATTGCCTATCATCAACTAGGAATAAGGAGAAACGAAGACGCTGAATGCAATGTAAAACAAGCTCATTCAAATTAAAAAAACTATACCAAACTTGTAAAGTTAATATATTAAAATTAAAAATTAAATGTATTCATGTGGTATCTTTCTAGAACGAGCACTTTGTTTATTGTTTGAATGGAGGACAGTAAAGTAAATCTTTTGCAAAGGAATTATTGAACTTTGGCAGATTAGTACATATCTGAGTATTGAGGTAATAAAGTGTTGATAGGAAATTGTTCTATCAGCAACCACATTATGCAATACCTCTCTCAAATAAATTGAGTTGAACGGAGTCATTATCGTTCCAACATACCTCGTGCATACCAGCTACAACAACAAACGGTACAGCATGCTTTTGTGCAGAAAGGGCAACCATGTTCATCCCCACAGGTGCTATGACACCGCCATTGGCCATCACAGCATGAACACCGACTACAACCTTTGGATGAAGTTCTAAGCAATTAATATTATGCATCATATGAATGAAATGATAGAATAGTAGCCAAAGTTTGTAATTACTATGTTCACTCGAGAAATCAAGGCAAAAACTGCTGAATCAGTGATCACTGTGGTTTTTAAACCTCTTTTAGCCAATTCGTTTGCAAGAGCATGCCCTTCAAACCTAGTCGATGAAAAAAGGATAAAGAATTATTAAAATCAAAGGGAGAAAACTCTTGGGCGTGCTGTAAAGCGGTTAATTCAGTTAGCATCACCAGCATACTTTGGAGCGCCCTGAGCAATGAAAACATGAAAAAATCTCTTTTTCTCCATGGCAGCACACAAAAATTCCATCACGAAATTTGAATGACCAAAAGTTAACACTACCTCGCTGCAAAACATAGATAGCTAACCAAAATTACCGAAATGAAGAGCAATATTAAAAGCAAGTACACGGCCAAAAGACCACATATTTGCAGAACGGACAAAGAATTAACATGCTTAATTTTTCATAGAAGCATTTAAGAATGTACAATTGACCTAGTAATTCTACTCTTACAACGAAGTTGTAGTTTCATATTTGAAGGACGTTTAGAATTATGAAATTAACAGAACAATTCACTATGTGTGTTGATTTATTAAGAATGCATTGATATTACGCCATCCCACAGAAATGGTGGTGTGTGCTAAGTATGCATCCAGTAGTAGTTTTAACCTACATGCTCCGTATTTATAAATTTGTTGCCTCAAATATTAGGCCTAACTGTTTATATGCTGACTCCAAATCGGTAAAAGAATTCTGGCATTCAACTTGAAAACAGAAGATGGTACAGAGTGTTAATAGGAAATACTTATGATGAATAAGCTCCTCTGCCTGTTCTGCAATCTGTTCATGGCAAATATCTATATCTTCAATGAGCTCATTTACTGCCTTTATTACATCAGACTTTAACTTCTTTGTACTTTTATCAGCTGCTGCAGATGATAAAATATCAAATATTGAAACAAAAGGCAGATTAGGGACTACAGTATTACTGCTAGGCAAAACCAAAATTCATCGAGTTATTTGAAGAAATCAATAATGCAACCCTACCTATGAAGATCCAGTCACCGAGCAAGCAATTTAGCTAAGAGGAAAAAAAATATAAAAATGAAAAAGAATCGCTTTAGTAAATATCGAGGTAAAACAACTATTATAGCATACGTTTTCCTTTTCCTTAAAAACTATCCCTTGCAGCCGAAGTCTGGCAGGTTGATGCTGAGTCAGGTGAGCCGTCAAGAACAGCATGCAACAAAGGTGGCTGTAACAAGCATTTACTGGCAATAGCGGCAGCCTGTGGGTGTTGGTTATTTTTCTCCTTGGTGGTAATGTTGACATCAGCTTCAGCTGATAATTTCAATCGTCCAACAGAATCCCTCAATGGTGAAAAATTCTCCTCCCTAATGATATGCAAGACGCGGCTTACAATGTTCCCAATTGCAAGTTCTGCAATCGATACATTAATTAAAAGATAAGTAACAAAGTGAGATGAGCTGCATCAAATCCACATCTGACTCAATGGAACTCTTTATCAAAACAATCTGAGAAATATTTACCAGACTTTATTCTTTAAAAATACACGGATGGTGAAATTCAAGCATGATTCCAGGTTTCAAACAAATTCTATCAAAATATCTCCCTTTAGTTGTGTATTTTCAGTGACTGAAGTATCCTTCTCTATATTCTTAGGTATTTTACCTTGCGCTCCCAATCAATGGAGCATAAAGTTTGAAACCATGAACTAAAGTCATTCTAAAATTCAAATTCCTTGCGCAACAAGTTACTGCTGTAAGTCGAAGTGCCCTGAGCAGCTATGTTAACTATCGAAATTCATAGTACTTGCATGAAATACCACACTGCAAAAGCAAATATAACTTAAAAACATATCCATGGGGTTAGCAGCAATGAGCTGCTTACCGATACTCCTTACTAACTCAGCCACAGCCGCCGCATCGATCAAAGGCAGCTCCTTATGTTGTGATATCACTAGACGTAGTAACACAGCCGTGAGCTTGGCTGTTGCATGTGAACCCTCAAATTTTCTGCCACATTGAATTTAACACAAAGAAGAACGGAAATCATTGACTAAAAAGTAATTTAGATTCAAAAGCAATAAAAAGAAATACCCAAAAGTTCTTTTCATAAGCCTTTTACGATAAGACCAAACATTAACAAAAATGTTTTAACTATTAGAAAAGGCTTTCAAAAAGTATTTTCAAGAAAAATACTTAAACATAAACTCATCGTCTTTTAATTTAGGAGACGAGATCACCGACAAAAATTTAAGTGTCTATCATATTTTAACTTAATAATGTGTAAAAACCCATTAAAAAGATTAAAGACATTATTAAACTCTTTACAATAAAATAAATAAAAAATAAATACATGAATAATAATTACAATAATAAAATTGAAGGGTTAAAAAATTATTTAAAAAATAATACAAAAATATTCTTTCAGAAAAAATTTATTAATAAGGAAAGTATCAATTAATCAAAAATTAAAAGACTATTTGTATTCTAGTAAATTTTTACGAACGTCAATTACTAAAAATACTCGTTTAATAAAATTTAAAAATTAAATACTTACTTTGTATAATTTTTAATATATTTTAAAGCATATATTTTTTTATTTTAAATTTTTTTATATTATTAATTTTTTTATTTTTTTAATAAATATATAAAAATAATTATCTTATTTCAAGAAGGGTTAAATAATTTTAATTAAATAATAATATATAATATAATTAATAATAAATAATTTATATTATATTTGTAAAATTTTTAAGAAATTCTTCGATTTCTTTCGTAAGTACACGTTTTCTTTTGTGGAGTGTTTCTGCGACAATGGCACAAACCCTAGCACGAGCCATGGCTGCTGTCTCTATCCGCCAATCGAAGCTTACGTTTTTCCTCTCTAAGCGCTTTCTCTCCACTAACACCTTCATCACCACAAAGACTATAACAGCGCCTTCTCAGCTCCCTTCCCTCCTCTTCAGCCGTCGTTCCGTGGCCCCTATCTCCCACGCCGTACGGTCCCCTGTCATCCTGTTCCCGCTTCTCTCAAATACGATGCCGGGTCAACCGCTCCGGAAACTCGGCGTACTCGCCCTTGAACTCCGGGTCCAACTTCAGTGACAGGCCTCCTACGGAAATGGCGCCGCTGTTTCCTGGATGTGATTACGAGCACTGTCTCATTGTGATGGATAAGCCTGGTAGGGAGGGAGCAACTAAACAGCAGATGATTGATTGTTATATTCAAACCCTTGCTAAAGTCGTGGCAGGTGATAATAGTAAATGGATTTTGCTATTTCATTTACGGGATTTTACTATCTCTTTGCTACAATTTCTCACAGTTCTGACACGAAACATTGCATTTACTTTTACCTTATTGCGGAGATAATGTTGGATTGTTCCTTCAATTGTAGAGCTGAGCTGCTGTATCTTGTAGTTCGATATGTATATAATTACGTTCTGCTTTCTTGCGCAAGGTATTTTTGTAATCGGCTTTTAGAATTGGTTTCTTAGTATGACTAATTTGTGTATTTGTTGTGTCTCAGTGAAGAGGAAGCAAAGAAGAAAATATTTAATGTTTCATGTGAGAGGTACTTTGGATTCGGTTGTGAGATTGATGAGGAGACTTCAAACAAGTTAGAAGGTTTTTCTTAATTGCTACAATTCATTGTCTGATTTATTTATTTATTATGTGGTTTTAGTAATACTGAATGTTTTGTTGATGCATTTTGTTATTAACAGGCTTGCCTGGTGTTCTGTTTGTACTCCCGGATTCTTATGTTGATCCAGAAAACAAAGACTATGGGGGTAAGCCATTTCAGGCTCAAGCAATTCTATAGTCCTGTGATTTTTTTTTGGTTTCTTGATTTAGTTTTGTATTCCTGAGTATTTTTTTTTTCCTGGTCACCCTTAGTTGGTGTCTACTGATTGCATTTCCTGAGATTTTGCATCTGAAAAAGGTAGTGTTCATGAGGTTTTCCCTATGAATAGCATGTAATGGAACATTGTGTCAATGATGAGAGTTGATCCAAATATTAATGCAAACATTATTGTTGTAAGTCCATCTTGGCAAAGCTAAAGAGTCGTGTCAGACAATGTTTAGCTTTGAATGCAAATGGACTTAAATCAAATGTCTCTCTTGATTGTTCTTTCTGAGCTTTATATTTCATGGAGCTGCAAATCAGTCGAGAAGAAACATTGTATTATCACATGTGGAATATGCGTGTTTATATTTGGTCTGAGGAATAACCATTTACCAATCTACTCAAAAGACTATTTAATGTTGTGATTGTCTCAAATAAGTATACAAAAAGTGAAGTTACATTTTTGTTTATTACATTTCTAATCA
>CP135583.1:4558779-4573899 GCA_032401905.1 Swietenia macrophylla
GAATGGTATAATATTATTAGATATATAATTTTATTATTAAAAATAATAAATTTTTTTGGTAATATGTAATATTAAGTCGAGTAATAATATAATTTTTTTAAATAAATTATCATATATCAAATTTTTTGATAAACTACTTCTATTATCTTTTATTCACTTAGCTTTTCATATATACATTTTACTATTTTTATGATTTAATACCATTAATTTAAATTTTTTGAAGAATTTTTTCTAAAGTTAAAATTGTAAAATTAAGATAATTAATAAATATAATATTTTATTTTGGAATCAAAACCAAAACGAAATCAAATGAAACTAAAAAATAAGATACTATGTTAAACAGAGTAAGTTTTGGTTTCATATGAAATTGAAAACAAATTTAATTTTACACACCTTTTTTAGAAGAGAACACTAATTCAATTGAAAGTATTTTAGTTTTACATAATATTTTATACTAATTTTTTAATTATTAAATTGATACATGTACAATCAATGCATTGTAATTAGTATAAATATAAAATATAATCTCACTCGTTTAATTATAATCAATTTAATGTTAAAAATTTATAAAAATAGTGACTTCCGATTCTTTAACTCACAATAATTAGAATTGTAACAATACTAAAATGCTTTCAAGTCTACATTTTATAAAGACAACACAGCAGTATTGTATATGTTATAAATCTTTAACAGAAGAAGGCATAACATTTGTAGTGAATAATCCATACATTGAGGTAGGAAAAGATGATTAAAACTAAAAGGGTTTGAACACAAGTTATACAGAAAACAAAATACATTTTCCATTTCAATTCTCTGCTCGTCAAAGTACATTCTAACTCCTATGGAACTTGTCATGTCAAATAAGCAATTTACATTGACATATGGCCTTATGCCGATGACGCTACATGCTGAGTTGCTCATCTGAAGGGTTCAACTGGTGCAGATTCTTCAAGAAGAGCAGCAGCCTCGAAGCATTCAACAGCTTCTAGCATGGAGGCACCAGCATCAGCCTTGTAGAGCAGCCCGAGGTTGTACCAGGCAAAGGGGTTTGTTCGGTCAAGTCGAAGTGCATCAGTGAGAAAGCTTCGTACTGTCACCAGTGATTCACCACCAAGGTGTCTGAGGACACAGGCAATGGATATTAAGCTTGGGACATGGGTGGGTTCAGCATCCAAGGCTTTCCTGAATGATACCAGTGCTTCTTGGTGAAGGCCTTTTGCTTCATACAGTAAACCTAACAAGTTTTGAATATATTAATTCATTGCGGAGGTTGCCGTTTATGCATAGGAAATTTGAAAAAGAAGAAAGAAATAACAGAAGCATAAATTTCCAGGAACCATCTTAGAAATGGAAGCTGCCATATACATATTAAAGAGAATCATGATTGGGAAAGGCAAAAAAGTGTGAATGGAACATATTTATACCTGTGGAGTGCCATCCGGAAGCAGAATAAGGACTGATAGCTTTGGATTTTGAAAGGCATACTTCAGCATCCCGCCACCGAGACAAGCTCGTGTACAAATTAGCTAGATCATGCCATGTTTCCATTTCCAAACTTCTATCACGGTTTCCCCTATTCTATAAGAGGAAAAAGAAGGAAGAAAGTAATTAATCTAACAACTCTTTCTCTTAGCAGGATGTTGAGAATGCTAATTGCATATAGAATTCATGCAAAATTATGAAGCTGCAGTGTCAGTTGTTTATTTTGACATACAACATTTTCAGCATGTGATGTATTAACTCAGCAATTGAGTGAAATGGAATGAGTAGAAAGGATTCATGACACAGCAGGTCCCCTTCTTGTATCAATGTTTCTAAGGTTAAAGATGCTACTATATTATACAAAATAAAATCTATAGCTCAATGATTTATTCTGTCTCAGTGGCTAATTTTCATCTGTCCAGCCTCACTTTTTACACTGCTCAAACATGCAGGACCAGCAAGATGATGGAACAAGTTTGTTTTGGCACCAAATTGGTAATGATTTCTTTTAAAAAAAAATATTTCAATTATTTTTTAGTAATAGTCAGGCGCTACACTACATTTCACATCAGAACCAATAGCACATTTCCATTTAGATCCTAAACTAATGACACTTGAAAAAGTTTCACCTGATAAAACCAGTCAGCTAGATGCAATATTGAATAAATATAACAAGAAGCATTCTGTCCAATGACATACCAACACCATCATAAAAATAAAAAAGAACAGACCATAGATGTGCCTGTCAAATTGCCAATCCATTACCATACCTTTGGGATGTTCTTCCCAGAACCTAAGCTTTTTGTCCGAACTTGGAGAACTGCAAGAAGATGTGTATAGGTTTCTACAGCTTTTTTTAGGTGGCCCTGTGCAATCTGGAGTTTAGCTTTAGTTCGCAACAGTTCTCCTTGGTCCCATTTCCCAGTCTGATCTAAAGCAGCATTAATTACATTCTCCGCATCAAAAAACCGTTTTTGAGCAGATAATATTCTAGCCAAAACGATAAATCCTTTCACATTTGTTCCAGCCTCAAGTTTCAGCAGATGTTTTGCATAATAAAGTGCAACATCCAACTTCCTCTGCTCAGCATTTTCAAGACAAAGATGGAACACAATATACGGATCTCTTTCCCTCACCATTTTCTCGGCAGCTTCCAGCGCTTCAAGTGCCTCAGATTGCTTCAAAATCCTCTTAGAATCAGAAACAACTGACTTGGATTGAGATGACAGTAAAACACCAAGTAAGCAGTTTGCTATGCTAGCCATCTGGCCACATCTCCCTTGCAATTTGGAAAGTGCTTTGCGAGCATAAGTTATCCCTTCTTCAACGCATATCCTGTTCTCTGCACAAATCTTTGAGGCCAGCAATAATTCCAGTATACAGTCTGAACTTTCTCTATGATTCAGAAAGTTCCTCAAAAGATTCAAAGCGACCATGTTCTCACTTTCTCCAAAATAGCAAAGAGCTAGAGTGCAATATCTTTCTTTTCTTTCCATGACCTCTGGAAGCAACTTTTCAACTTGATGGGCCAGAGCCCAAAATTCCCCTGACACAGACAGGGCAAATGAAAGGTGATCTACAATCGATGGGTCCCATTCTATTCTTCTGAGAAAATTTTTTTTCAGTAAAAGCAGCAGCAATAGAATAGCCTCTTCTATATTGTTTCTTGGCACAAAAGAAGTTTCCATCTGTGAACGCAAATTTGGTGGGCTTGCATCAGTACCACTGTATAAAAGAAAAACTGCGAACTCCTTTTCTATCCTTGCCGTGGTTTCCATGTCAAGATTCCAATTATAGAGGAGGGCCCGCCGGTATGATAAAATAGCTTCGTGTGGAGCCCCAGCAAGTTTATTTAGTTCAGGAAGTAATTCAACAGCTTTTTTTAGAGTCTCTTGTAATTTACAATCTAAAGAGTAGTTTTCCAGCAGGCCTTCTGGTAATGAATGTTCAACCGTGTCCAAAATGACTTTGCATGATTGAGCAGCGTCTAGAAAACAGTCCAGCAAGAAACATTGGGGCAGTCAGCAATTGTAATTAATATTTTTCATCAAAGAAGGCTATCAAATTTTCATGATTTGTATCCCTTTGTTTTTGTATATATGGAAAAAAAAAAAAGAGAGAAAAAGGCAAAGAAAACATGTGAAATTCTTTGTAGGTGAATTTCATGAACACGAAATCATGCTACTTCTTGCTCATTGTTAAAAAAAATAATAATAATAATCTTTTTCTGCTAACCAATCTCAAGATGAAAACATATAAAATAAGGAGAATGATAAATGATAAAACCAAAACTTGATGAAGAATAAACCAAGATGGGAAAGTAGGAAAACATGAACATCGTACCTTTAAACCTTCCAAGACCCTGCAATGATTTTGCTTTGAGAAACATAGCTTCAATAAGCAAACTAATAGCATGCATAGACATGGGTGGGGCAGCATCGCTTTGTGAACGGCGCCGGTTTTGTTCACATCTTCTTGAAAGGGAAATTTTAATCTTGGAAGTCACAGCTGCAACATCTATTCCTTCAAATACATGAAGTGCAGCTTCTATGTTTCCCTTTTGAAACTCAAGCCTTCCTAATAATGCTCTAGCTTCCTAAAATCAAACGATTACTTAGCTTCATGACATATTCTGAAGCCATCATACTAAATTTAAGCAAATCATTGGCCAGAGAGAAATGTGTAAACATCATCACCACAAAGTGGCCAATCCAAAAAAAATTAAGTGAAGTTATTTTCATATTTTAACAAATGAACTGTTATAAATAACTCTGATAGATCACATATTTATACAGTCATGATATAATATATATCTATACGACTACATATATAGGCTCACGCAATAGTACGCCTATCGATAATACAAATCTCACGTAAAAACAAAGTTGAATTCTTGAAATATCTGCTTGATTAGCATTGCCAGAAACAATTGACATAAAACAAGCCAGTCATGTGCAATGACAATGACAGATTCATTAGCAGCAAGCTATCTACTTTTAGTCACCATTGCGGTCAAAGAAAAAATAACTCTCACAAAATGCCTCTAGTTGGTAAAGGGCTAAAACTGAAGGGTATCATGCAATTATGAACAAGTATTGCAGAGGATAAAAAGACCTGTAACAATATTTTTACATATAAGTGTTATATATCTTATGATGTGTGCAAAACCAAAAAGCCTCACGAAAGAACATCCGAAAGCAAATCAATTTTCCCTACTTTCTACTGAAGGAGAGCTACTAAATTTTCAGTGACTAACACGGGCGATTTTTCCAAACAGCCTCAAATGTCTTCTGTGGTGTGGCTTAAATAATTGCTTCAAGTAAGGATACTACCACAGAAAAGAAAATAAGATGAATTACCCATCCATCTGATTTATTAGTACAAGATGCTACTCTCAACCATTCCAATTATATAGGATACTATCATCTTAAAGCAAAATTAGAGCAAAGTAGTTGTAACACGACACAAAAACTGAATTCACCAGGCACTTTTTTACTACCTAATGAATTGTTTTCATTATCAAGAAAAAAAAAGAATACATTATAAGGCATTGATGTCATTGTCGCCCACATAGAAGCAATCATCCAAGAAAGTGTCATCGCCATATAGGGATACCACCATGTCTAGTATCAGGATATTGTGAATATGTTCTAATTCAGTCATCTAACCGACATTTACTTCTACAGTCTAAATCAAATAACAAAAGAAAAAACTTAGATGCAATTACTAACCTCATAGTTCAGATAGCCACTTTCGCGAAGAGATGATTCTGCTTCTTCAATGTTGCTATTGTCAACTTTTGTGTCCATCTCCCCAGCTCGAGATGAATATCCACTAGCTGAATAGTCTCGAGTTGCCAGGGACTCCGAGGAAGATACCATTTCATCTACTCTTAATTGCTCGCCTGAACAAATGCATTTTATCATCTTCCTAACTCTTGCTTGGATGTTAAACTTCTTACTGATCCAAGTCTTAATTTTCATTATGTTTCATCAAGCTTGAAATTCTCCTAAAATGGCATAAAAAACAAACATAAAATTAGTAGTCACTCCAGAAACTTCAATAGCATAACCACAAGCTCGAGTCAATACTTATGGATTCTTAGATCATAAACAAAAGGTGAATGGCTAAAGCAGTGGACTTTTTACGGCCGAAAATAGCTTAAAATTCAAAATTCCGTTCTTTTAATTTTGATACTGACCACATTGCCACTGCAAAATCCTAAACTAAGATCTTACTCATAAATCTAAATTATCTCGAGTGAAGAAAACCCCACCCTCAGCAGAATCAGCCTAACACCAGAATAGCTAGTCTAAAGGGGGAAAAAAAAAAAGGAAAGAAAGGAAAGAGAAAACCCCAGAACAGGACAACAAAATAAAAACTCTAAATCCAGATGAATTCAGCGTATTTCAGACCACAAATCAGCTACAACACCATAATGAAGAAAAAGACCAATGACCAACAAGATCAAAACTCTACTCCAAAAAGAAGCACCTTTTCATGGCTATAAAGCATTGACTGAGCCCACAAGACACCAAATAAACTGTACATTTTCCAATTTCTACAAGAATTAAACTGCCAAAAAGTCGCTCAATTTTCTCTTGTTAAGCAAGAATCCAAAGCCCCCATCAACTTTCTTTGTCTCTCTTTCTCGTAGACTTGGTATTCGTTTTATTTTGTCACTTGCTAGAAAAAAAAAAAAAAAAATTGCTCAAGCCCTCAAGGATGAAACTGTTGAACCAGTGAGAGCGCATGAATATGCATTAAATTATGAAATCTAACACCGGCAAGTCTTGTCCGAAGAGAGTTAAGTGTGAACAGAGACAACAGTTTTGTCATAAATGCTTTCTTCTTCTTTTGTCTTCCTTCGAAAATAATTAATATTTAATTAATACAAAAATGGTCCAGTTCATCGGAAGGAATGTATTGGGCCCTGCTTGAAATTAAACCGCCCGGTTTCGTCAACTGCCGGCCCCATGAATTTTGGAAAGCTCTCTCCCCTCCTTAAGGCGTGTTTGGTTTCGCTAGAGACGAAAGCAAATTTTTGTGAAAGCACTTTAACAAGTTAAGAAATTATAAACATTTGTTTCATTGTCTTGCACGTTGTTTTTATTTTACTTTATTTTAATTATTTAAATTATTCTTTTTTTAATCACAAAATCAATAAAAACAATTGTAAATTTTGTAATTATTAGGGCCTAATTATGATTAAGGACAATTTAAAGGGAGCAAGGTGATATTTTCCCCCCTTTTTTTTTAAAAATAAAAGTAACACACCTACTAATATATTTTATATAGTACTAATAATGCCATCATTTAAATAAAATTAATTACACTCCTTCTTTATTTTTTCAAATTTTTAAAATTTTATAAAAATTAATAAAATAAGTGATGATTATGAGATAATTGTAATTTTAGTTAAGATATAATCTTTCATTTAAAATGAATTTGAAATAACAAAAATATTCTTCTATATATATAATATAAAATAATACTATTTTAATCAAAATAATAATAAATAATAATATGGTTAATTTTAATTTTTACTCTATTTTATACGAGACCAAGCTATCACAATTCGTTAAGTGCTTTAATTTTATTAAAACTAAAAGATTATTTTAACTAGAACCATAAGATTACTGGTTATTTTAACAAAATTTAAAAAAATTGGGTTAGTTTTTATAAAAATTATAAAGAAAAAGACAAAAGGATAGTATATTTTTCAAATGTAAATAAGGGTTTTTTTTATATTAATAAAATAAACATAGGTATGGGTTTTTTTATTAGAAGAAAAAAGAAAAATGGGTTGAAATATCAACTCCCCTAAAAGAATTCACCCTCCTTTGATGGGCTAGGTTTGGCCTATCCAAATTGGGCTATCAGTATCCATATTGGATCCATAGCCCCTTCAACAGGCCCACACACTCCACTTTCTTTACAAATATTTTTTTTTTGTCGTTTCAATGATATATGAGATTATAATAAATAGTTATTAATTATTAATCATTAAATAAAATCTTTTTTTTTTTTTTTTTACGAAAATTTTTAGCTGTTATTCCGTTTGCTGCGAGATATAAGAAAGACTTTATATTACAGTAAACGGAGGGCAAGATCGGTGATGTGATAATTAAAATTACCAAACAATAATATTATTATAAAACGGCGGGCCACCGCGTTGACTTATCCTCAGTTTTACCATATATATATGCCTGCATGCAAGGTACGTTAAGCTTAGGGGTTTCCAAAACCACCACCAGCGCCACCACCGAATTCCCCACCGCCGCCAAATCCACCCTCTCCTCCTGCTGCGCCACCATGTCCACCTCCAAGTCCACCACCTTTCCCAAATCCATCACCAAATCCTCCACCTTTTCCAAACCCACCACCACCAACAACGCCGCCGCCGCCGCCAACTCCACCTCCTAGTCCCCCACCAATACCACCACCCTTACCAATTCCTCCACCAAGCTCACCACCCTTGCCGATGTCGCCACCAATCCCACCGCCTTTGCCAATGCCGCCACCAATACCACCTCCCTTACCAAGTCCTCCATCAAGCCCGCCGCCTTTGCCCATCCCACCACCCTTGCCGATGCCGCCACCAAGGCCCCCTCCTTTGCCAATGCCACCGCCAAAGCCACCCCCAGCACCCCCACCAATACCATGTCCGCCTCCTAACCCACCGCCACCGCCTCCACCAACTCCACCACCAAAACCACATCGTCCTCCTCCGCCGCACGTCCTCCTCCAACACCCCCATCAAATCCATCTCCCTTCCCAAAACCTAAGAATGTTTTCTCTTCATCGACATTGCTTACAGTCACCATTTTCCTAGCAAACACACTTGCTACAAGAACATTAAGACAACAAAGATAGCAAAATAACTCTTCAAGGGGCAGGAACCATTTTCGCTATTGCTGTATTTATGGAGAGTTAGCTCTCGTTGATCGTAACTTCCAAGGGCACGAGGGTTTTTATAAGCCTTCTAATCTGCATTAAATTGTCGCAACAACTAACTCTTAGCTTTATTTGTTTCATAAATGCTAGCTCCTACAATTGTCTCCCCTCGTTTTTTCTCTGTCGATTCACACAAAAGAACCCAGATGTAACGCCTCAAATCTGATAAGCATCGCACACATTAAGGTTCACAACTTTCGTATACAAGTGTTAAACTTCACAATAATAACTTATATACTATAATAATCAATTATTCTTAAAACTCTTTAATTCTGCAAATAATCTAATTATACTTAAAATCTCTAAAATAACGTCCAAACACGTTACAAATCTTATATTCATCGTAAAAAAAATATAAATAAATAAAAATTTCTAAACTACCCTTCAAGTAATCCATTACACTTAACACTTTAAACAACTTATTCTACAAAAAATAAATAACAAAGAGTGAGCTATTAACTCAATAAATCGAAACATTCATAATATGTACATTTTTGTCTTATTTTAAAATGCATAAAAAAAGATTTGCAAGTCATTTTATTCAAATATTATGAAAAATACAATTTCAAATAATTTTTCAGTTAAAGAAAAGTTTAATATTCATAAATTTTATAAAAGATTATACCAAATCATATTTTATAAAATGTAAGTGTGAAATTATATAAATCTTTCATTACATAAAATATATTCAATTACTCATGGCATATAGTATCATCTGTACCCTAGTGACCCGGTTAATTAGCAGAATTATAATCGTGTGCGCACTCAGAACATAATATCAGTCAGTTTAGATAAATATTGACTGTGATCGAATAAAATTATAATTATAATCATAATACTACGATTAGATAAATCAAAATATTTCATTTTAATTAATTAATTATCATTTGATAACATAAGACTTTTACTGATTTACTTATCAAAAATATTTAATACAATTTACAAATAAACATTAACTTTTAATAAGCAATTTATAAAACATTTGTAAACATGCAAATTGTGAAAATTCATAATATAATTTCATTTATCAAATTATCAAATAATTTTCAAACATTTGAGTCAAACAAATATTTTCCCTATTTTTAAATGCATAAGAAAAGATTTACAAGCTATTTTATTCAAATATCATGAAAAATATAGTTTTAAGTAATTTATCAATTAAATAAAAATTTTATGTTCATAAATTTTATAAAAGAATATACTAAAATTATATTTCATAAAATATCAACTGGTCTAAATAAATATCGATTGTAGTCGAATAGATTCATAATTATAATTATAATATTACGGGCAGAGAAATCAAAGTATTTTATTTTAATTAATCAATTAAGTATCATTTGATAACATAAGGCTGGCATTGATTTACTTATTAAAAATATTTAACACAATTTACAAATAAATATTGACTTTTAATAGGCAATTTATAAAACATTTGTAAACATGCAAATTATAAAAATTCATAATATAACTTCATTTATCAAATAATCAAATAATTTTCAAATATTTGAGTTAAACAATTTATGCCAAAACATATATAAACAACCCATTATATCATAAATAGAATTACTTAGTTTAAACTAAGTTAAAGCCCTTATTTATCTCTAACGGTCATTCGAAAGTTTTGAACTTCTTATAATAATAAATTGTCTTATTAAAAATACTTAACATAATACATAGATAAATATAGTATAATTTTATTATGCATAAACTACATACTTATGAACCTTAAGCAAAGTCACTAACAAATATGAAATTTTAACTTACAATCTATAACTCGTAATAAACTAAAATTTTACATATTTTTTGAGCACATCTAAAAATATCACATATAAAATTTTCATAATATCTTGGGGTCCAAAAAAGATTTTTAAAATAATAAATATTTAGAAAAACAGTAAATTGTCAAGATATTTCATAAATACATAAAGTTCAATAGAAAATTCATAAATATTAAAATGCATTTTCAAAAATTATGAAATTTATATACAAAACAATTAACATGTATACAAAGTACCATAAAAAATTTTTATAATTATTTAAGGCCCATTAATGTCTAAAAATAATACAAATTTTAGAAAATATAAACCTGCCCCTAATATTTCATAATTGAGATTTACTTAAACTAAAATTTATAAACATCTAAATAAGCTTTTGAAAAAATAGTAAATATGTGTATAAAGTAAAATAAATTTTTTTTATAATTATCTAAGGATTTTTCGAATCTCAAAATAATAAATACTCCATAAAATAAAAATATGTCTAGCTATTCTAGAATTGAGGTTCATTTAAATTAAAATTCATAAATATTCAAATATAACTCTAAAAATTCTAAAATTCATACAACATACAGTAATTATGTATTAATTAGGATATAAAATTTTGTAATTTTTAAACGTCATTTGATGTTTCAAATAATTTATAATATACAATGAAAGAACAAAACACAAAAAATATTATATTTGAAAATTTAACTTCAAAATTGTATATAAAATTAAATTTAAATCTATTTTTTGTGAAATAAAATTTGATAGTCTCCTTAACATACGAAGATTCATATTCTGAAAATTATAATAAGCATATTTGTTAGTATTTTGGCTCAAAAAATTTTATAGATAGTATACTTAAAAAATTAACGTAAAATTTTAATATGATCAATTCATTAATTTAATATCAAGAATTTTATTTAACCTAAATTAAAACATGTGAAATAAAAGAAAGAAATAACGATTTTAAGTAAGCTAAATCATATAATAATTTATAACATCAACACAAAAATTTCTATTTAATCTAAACTAAAATATGTAATAATTAATCTTAATAAAATTAAAGCAAACAATAATTCATAACATTAAACAAGTAGTTCTATTTAATTTAAATTAAAACATATAAAAATAACAATTAAAATAAATGATAATTCATAAAAAAAATAACTAAATTCTTATCTTTATTGATTAAAAGTTTTAGCAATTCGTAAAACTTTAAAAAAATTCTATTCTTTTGTGCATAAAAAATAGAATAGGAGATAGAGAGAAAAAGATTGTATTTATATTTTGATTGAAAAAAATAACATAAATAAAAATAAAATCTAAATTAATATTATAATATTAATAATAATAAGTAATTATCTTTATTTTAAAAAAATCAAAATCTTTTTAAAATTTCAATCACTTTTTATCATTATCTATGTTTAAGAATTATAAAACTTAAAAAATTAAATTTAAATAATAAAATCAAATTCATACCACATCTTATCAATGCTTGAACAAAAATTTAAACTTAATAAATATATAAATTTAAATAATATCCTAATTTATTTAAAAGAGCGTATATCACACCAATAATTTGCAAATATTTTTAAGGGTCTGGCCAGACTGACACCCACATGCATCCGAGAAATTGCTTTGCATCATAAGCGTATCTTCTGAATTCTGAAACTCTTACTTCAGAGCACCACTGTTTCTTTATTACTGTAAGGTTCCTTGTCAAAACCAGCTAGGGTTTTAATCTTAATAATGACTGCAGGTTACAAAATGCTTGATTGTCCAATTGCCCAGCTAACGAAGGACATTAATTATCAGGAAAGATCACTGGCTAATAATATTGGGATTACCAGTCGTAGTTTTGCTTTTATTTTCTATAATGTTGCTACTCAAACTTATACGTAAAATTTACAGTTATTTATCTATCCAAGAAGAAGAATGTTCCAATCATGCAGTGGTATAAGGTTTCAATTCATGCAATATCTTCTTGCTCTTGCACCGGTCGATGCATGTGCGTGGTGGATGAAGAATTTATTGCATGTTGAAGAAAAATCTTTCCAGTTTTTAAGCCATTAATAACTCTCATCAAACAAACAGACAACGAGTTAGCAGATGAACCTCTCCCTTTTTTTGTGTTATTATATGTGTTGCCAACCAACAACATGTCACGTTCTGTGATCCAACAGGATCAGATGCTCTCTTGATTCTTTTTATTCTTTCCCTTAAACAGAAATTAGCACATAGAATAACTAATAATAAATAACTCAATTTTTATCTTAATATTTCTAATTTATATTGTAACGTATAAAATTATTTTATAAATTTTATTAAAATATAATTTAAACCGTAAGTGTTAATATCTACTTAAAATTTAAAATATAAAATATTAAAAAATAATTATCGTTCGTTGAACACACAATAAAACATTATTTCGTTGTCATTTCCAAATTAATGTATACGTGTATACAGGGAGAAAGCTAGGATTGGTAGATTTTATGTTTTACAAAATTCTTTACAATATCTATATATCATTCACTTGTTCACAATTGTATAGTTATAATTGTATTTAACATATGCATTAATTATAATATATTAATTATATATATATATATATATATATTTAATTTGATCTCAATAACTACGAATGTATTAATATAATAATTAAAAAATTAGTATAAAATATTATGAAAATCTAAACTACTAATTCTATGCACATACTTTTAAATATATATGTGTATATATATATATATATATATAATTTATTAAAAGACATAACTAGTGCAAGGAGATGAGTTAATGACTAATAGATGGATTTTGTCCAATAATTGAGCAGTCATTGATAATTAGGGATATTAATGAGGTTAGTTAGGATTAATATCAAAGTGATTGTGACAATTTAAAAAAAAATGTAATTGAACATGCGAAATTTAATGCAATTTAACATATTTCAGATAATGCATTTCACTGCACAAGGTAACCAACTACACCACCTACACATAAAAATTCAATATAATAATTTGAAAAAATCATCTCTTTTTGATCTCTTGATGACAATGGCTAGAGTTCATATATTTTCAATTTAGTCATATATTTATTTTATAACAATTATAACTTTAAAACTAACTTACAATGTTTATACTATCCAATAGAAACTAAGAACTTTTCGATTTGTAGATCTCAAATATATTCGAAATACAAAAAAATAAATATATAAAATTCTAATAATGATATTCGGATCCCATATTTTGCATAATTATACCATTTATTAACACACCTAATTATAATTTTTATAAGAGTCAGTAATATTTTGTAATTTAACCTCCAATCATACTAAAAATAACCCTATCATAAATTTTAATTTTAATTTTTTCATATTTTTTAGTATATTTCATGACGTGCATAGCTTTATCAATAATTTAAAAAAAAATAAATTGACTTGAGGTCTATTTTTTCTTTTTTCAAATTCATTTCATTATAAGAAGAATTAAAGTTGTAGGTATCAAATGACTTTCAAAATTATTATAGATAATAATTTAATTAATATTTATTTTTTTAATTATGTCATTTAAGATAAATTTGTAATTATCAAAAAAAAAATTAAGAAGTGGGGTGTCATTATAGAAATTCGGGGTGGAAACATAACCACGCATAGAATCCCTACAAAACAACCAAACGGGCCCTAAATGAATTTTGGAGCTGGTTAAGGCATAACGGCTAGGGCTGAAACAAAAGCAAGAGGCGGACATGGGCTTTGGGCCCATAACCTTTTTGGTTGCAGTGCGGAGCAAAGGCATCTAAACGCTGTCGTTTTGGATGCCCAACTTTTCATCCACGTTGCTTTGCTTGCTCCTCCTATAATATTTAAAAAGAAATAAAATTTTAAAAAATATATGGGATGTGGAACACGTGGCAAGCTAATAGAAAGTCCAAAAGAGTATTATATTTAATTACTTAATTATCCATGACAAATCACCAAATAATCTCCAAAGCACTTTTGTTTAATATTATTATATTAATTTAATAATTATATATTCATTCTTATCTTGGAAAACAAAATCTTAATTAATTAATTTTTATTTCTTTATTTATTTTAAATATATGACAAGTCAAATATAAAAATTGAGTGGGGTTACCGAATACTACTTCCAATCCTGGGACTGATGTGGACTGCCCAACCATCCATATACGCCATATATTTATCGCGGTAAAAAAGCACTTGAATGTTACAAATTTATTCACATCAACCCACCCTTTTATCATTATTGTTTTACTCTGACTTTGATAATTATTGATAATCTATTGATTAATAATGATAAATTGAATAATTTACAATTTAGAATTACTGTTAATATTGTGTTTGATTAAGTGATGCTGATCAAGAAGATAACATATACATTGTTTTTTTTACCATGTTTATAAAATATCAAGTTCTGGTTACGACACACACGTGAGATATAGTTAATTTTTTGTTAATTTTTTATGTTAATTATTTTAAATTTTATATTTATATTTTAAATTTTTTATATTATATATTTTAAATTTTATGCTAATCAATTTAATTTTTATATTTTATGTGTTTATATCATTCATATTATTTGTTTTAAATTTTATATTAATTATTTTATATTTTAAAATTTACCTTTAGTAATATACCTCACAATACATATATATGTATTAAAAGTTAGAAATTTTGTCATATATTTCTATTAAGTTTTGTAATAATTTCAATTTGTGATATATTTTACGAAAAGACGCTTATTTTTCTTTCAACCACAAATTGATTAATTAAAAAAATAAATTATTATTTTATTTATTTTTAATAATATACTTAATAAGTTTTAAACACTAAATAAAAATAAATATATTAAGATTTTATTTATAAATAATAAATAAAATAAAAATATTTATTTTTTAATTAGTT
>CP135583.1:4574399-4658488 GCA_032401905.1 Swietenia macrophylla
GGAACAACAAATGTGGTGGCATTTGGACCAAAGTTTGAGAAGAAGAAGGTCAGTGAGTACAGCACAACAAACCCAATTCGATGATCCGGTAGAGTCCAGTGATGGTAAGGAATCGCTAAGGCAAACATGAAAACCGTCATGAAGAAAAAACCCATCAGTTGAATGGCAAACCTTCCCATTTTATCTATCAAAGCCACGGTGAACCAATAACCAGGAACAGTACTGCAAAGTGCAATTAGAGTTTGTGCTCTAGCAATTCTATGAACTTCGTCAATGGCATTCATGGTTTTTGCCTTGGGAATCCAACCAATTGCTGAGAAAATGTCTTTTTGGAATAGATTCTGGCTGTAGAATGCTATATCCAACATGAACCAAGTGCTGGTGGTTCCTAGTAAGTGAAGTCCATGGCGACGAAGAAACTGCGTGCTAAACAAACCAAAATCAGTCCCCATGTCTTTAGAATTCTGCTCAACTTTCTCCTGCTCTGCTTCCAATTCCACCTGAAGAACTTTTGACATATCAGACGCAGCCTGTTTTGCATTCTTGGCAACCAAAGCAGTGTAGCGAGCAGTCTCAGGCATCTTCATGCGCCAATAATAAGTCAGTAAAGCTGGAATTGCACCAAACATGACAATTATACGCCAAACATAATCAGCTTCGGGCACAGTAGATCCAATTGGATCCACGGCATAAATTGGGGCAGGGTACCTGGCCTTAAAAGCCGCCGAAACTAGAATTGCTACCATGCCACCAGCCAAAATCCCAAAACCTTGCATGGCAAAAACAGCAGCAATGAAAGCCCCGCGAGTCTTTTTGTTGGCATACTCAGACATGATTGTAGCAGAGAGGGGATAATCACCACCAATCCCAAAGCCCAGCCAGAAGCGAAAGAAGCAAAGTGTAGCCATAACAGCATTAGGGTTTTTGCCAAAGGAAAGGCCAGAAGCAATTGAACAGATGACCATGAGCATGAGGGTCATTCCATAGACTCGTTTTCGGCCCATTTTGTCACCAAGCCATCCAAAAAAGAGCTGACCTGTAAGGGTGCCACAGAAAGCAACACCATTAACAGCTGCAGCTACATTTGAAGGGAGAGAGCCAGGAGAATCAGAACCTTCCTGGTGGTAGTAAATGCGACCGAGCAATTTAGTGACAAGGGATATGCAAAAGAGATCATATGCATCTGTGAAAAATCCCATGCCAGCAATCACAATTGCTGTAAAATGGTACCATTGCGTCTTAGCAACATCAAGTGCATTAAGCACTTGCAAATCCTTTGCCATGGCTAGCCCTTGTCAAAAGCTTTGACACTGTTCTTGATTTCCCTGAACACAGGAAAGTTAGAATATCATTATATAATCAAAAGGAAACTAGAAATCTAAGTTCATAAATAATTAACTCAAGAAGAGTAAATGGGTGGACTCAGCCGAGTTGGACTGTTACACTTGTGATTGTGATGGTGCAACAAACAAATAGTGAACAGGTCATTTGAGAAGAAGACAAAAAAAGAAAGCCAGTTTTTCTACCATACATGTGTGAACAAATTAGTTTCCCAGGCGAGGATCATTGTGTCATTGACTAAGATAGTGGATGATGACAATTGAAAGACTAAGAACTACAGCAAGTCATGGGTCAATAAAGTGTCACTAAAATAATATTAACTCAATAATAAGTACTACTTTTTGACTAGACATAAAATGGAGCTGGAAAACTGAAAATGCCCAGAGCAATTAACTTGGAACAGCTTGGGAAGCATTCACAGCAGTCAGTCCTACATCCAAATGAAAAATGAATCTTGAGAATATAATATGTACAATCGAGATAGAAGGTTCATGTGCAAAGAAAAGCAAGAGAACAAAAAGGGAAATAAATGGTGTTCGGTTTATGTGTAAAGTAACGCAAGAGAACAGAAAGGGAATCAAACCCATATAACATGTTTTCTGTAACAACTGATACAGTGAATCGCCAGATGAAAAACTTATAATTGTTTACAATGAAACAGTTGAGATCCCTATATTTACAAATGATACTGAGTATCTCATCGTTAATTAGCCATAGAAAATAAATCCCAATTCAAGGCTTAGTGAATAGCAAACAGAGCACCAACTTTCGGCATCTTTTAGCCATGATCTCTTTCAAATTCAAGATTATATATAATTCCCGTTGCAACATCTCATATACAAACGTGAAATCCTTGTTGAAGACACAAAAAACAAAGATCAAAAACAGAGGGCACAAACTGCTCATGTATAGGTTTCATACCTTATGGTTCGCTGACACCAAAAGTGGATGATCACCAGAAGAGGGAGAGACAAGACAGGAGCGTAGGAGAAGGAAAAGGAAAAACTTTATGTTACTTTCAGTGATAGAATTCAATCTCTCTTTGGAAAATAAAGTGATAAAAACAAGTTTTAATAAAACACAGAGATCAGAGGAGACAGTAGTGTGTTTGTGTTGTAGTTGTTGAGATGGAGGGAAAGAGAAGGAAGTTCTGTTCCGTATTTATCGGCAACGGACCCTCTCCTCTTTCCCCTATTTACTCTCGTGATTTTGCAGAATCTTTTTATTTTACTTTGGCATATTCTCTCTCAGTTCTTACCCTTTCAAAGTGTACCTCTGCCTACGTGCCATGCTCTTAATTAGTCAAGTTACTTACGTAGCTGCTGATTTTTTTTGGTATCTGAATACCATTTCCGATGAATTTCTGAAACGGGTTTCCTTGTTTATCTGGTTTCCTGTTTGAAATGTTTCTAGAAATAAGATAATGATGAACACTACCAAAATATAATGATAGAAGCACTGGTAAAATAAGCACTTTTCAATATTGAATGCACATAACATTAACTACAAATAGAATAATATATTAATAATCCAATTTCGAGTCGCCCAGTAAATGGCCACCGCTCCATAGAGCGAAGAGTGGGCTGTGGGCTGAGGTTCATAAATGCTTACTCGATTTTAGTTTTTATCTTCGCATTCATGTTGAATAGTCCAAGTCGATGTGTCAACTGATTCATGAAATTTACAACTCTCCTTCCTTTGTTTTTACCTGATTCTTTGACGTTTAATTAATGCGCGTATGTTAACAAGTTATTAACAGAGTGTATTACACCAAATAGATTGAAGATGCTTCAATATCATGGGTATCAAATCCAACAACTCCTTGTCAATCGTTTCTCTGGTTAGGCAAATTTCCACTATTTTGTTATTGGGATAGGACCACCGTCGACCACAATCTTCGAACATGCAGATTCAGCCATTAATTTTGAATTTCCAATGATAAGTTTTTCATTCGATTGCATAAAAAGGAGATGCTTTTTACATTATGTGTACAGCTAATTTTTATGTTGTCATGAAAGTTATGGAATCCCCTATGAAAATTGTTCTTTCAAGCCTTGAGAAATTAAAAACGAGCTAGAAACTTAATTCAAATATTTGTCACATCATCTCGTTTCAATTGCGCACATCCTTTCTCTCTTAACCTTGATGCTTAGTGTCCCTAACCCAAATATGAACGAGGGTAATCGACTAAATCCAATTTGGAAGGTTGCAATGCACCAATCACTCACTTTCCAAAGCCACACAACATATTCGATCTTCACTCACCCCAGAATCTTATCTTTTTCATTGTAAAACTTTCAATCATTCTTGATAATTTGGACTGTCTCTTCTTATATAATATATTCCTTACTTAATTATTACAAAGAAACTATCTTTAAAGAATGATTCCATAAAGAAGAAAACACCATTAAAATCATTAATCTATCTTCAAAACTCCACTGCGGCGGGTGGAGAATTTCACAAATGTCATATCATAACCTACTTACTCTCGCAGTCAATTGATTTTTCTTTTTTAACATATCCTTGCACAAGCAGGGGCCATAACTCTAGCGTTTCCCACCCTCAGAACTTTTGTCTATCTTTACTAAAGGAATAATCAGTAGTTCATTGATTACACATACAACATTTGTCACCCTTTGGATCTTGAATATTTGTTGGCAATACATGGGTTAGGCACTGGCAAAGTTTAATGCTTTTTGTTTGTGACTCTTTGTTGTAAGAATAAACACAAGTACAAGTTCCCTTGCTTACTACTTCTTTCTGTATGCTGTTAATTCCTTATTCATATTCGACTTGAGTCAAATTCTAATTGCGGCCCTCGATATTGTCAATGGGTCTCAGTTACTCCTAAGTTTAAAACTCTTTTAGAATATATGTTATGTAATGAGTTATGATGTCTGATCTGAATGATACTGTGCGATGACTATTAACTGAAATGCAGTACTATGTATTCGGCTAACCCAAATGTTTGTCAAAAAGATATATGTGAATGTTTGAGCCATTGCATGAATGGAAAAAGTGTGCTCGATGTCACTCATAAAATGGTATAATCTATTTAGGATGGAGGAAAGTACAGAATCTTGAAAGGTTTCGTTTCAAGCTGGGAAGCGCCATGAGCCACAAATCTTCTAACTTGTTCATGTTCCATGAAAATTGCAATTCAATAATTTTGAAGACGTGAGGGGAAATTCAATTGTAGGGTTGGTGGACTAAGTAATTTGTTTTGAATTTTAAGTAAAATGGAAATTTTCCAAAATAAGAAAGTAGTTTGGCCAGAGTAGGTGGCATCTAACCTGAAATTAGGGGTGATAATTAAATGTCATATTGTATTCGAGTTGTATTAAATAGTAATTAACTCAAATTTAATTCATTTAATAATTATGTTAAAAATTAAAAATTTTAACTAATATAATCAATAAATAGTTATACAAATTATAATCATGTTATCCGTTTAATATATTTTTAATACATATTACAATATATTTTTATAATATTTGTAATATTAAATATATAAATATTAATTAATTTTATTTTAAATATAATTAAATATAATTTAAAATATGATAAATATAATTAAATTATTTTAAAAATATAAAATAAATATATTAAATTACAAATAAATTAACACATTATAATTATTTAAATAGTTAATTATATTATAAATTAGTTTACATATTAAGAATTTTAAATTTAAATTAAATATGATTATTAATTATATTGTGTTATATTTATTTATTTAATAATTATATTATTTTATATTAATTTAAATTTATAAATTTATATTGAATTGGTATGGATTTGGTGAGCTGTGAAAAAAATTTACCATCATCAAACTAACAAAGAAGGGTCAAAAGTCTTAAAAGCTGAGATGGGCAGCTACCACAACAGAATCTTTAATTCTCCATTGACTGCAATTAATCTTGGGCATTTTAGCTAGCTGGTCAAGGATGTGAACAGGGAAACTTTTTGAAAATAATATTATAAAGCATTTTGTTTGTGGAAATTCAGCAGCTCTCGTATGAAGATGTTGACCTAAAAGATTAACAATTTTCTGGGTAAGAACCAAGACTACATATAAAGAGCCACAGCCACCCCATCCTCTTGTAATGTTTCTCAATAAAGTTGCATTGGTGGCTAAGGCAGGCTAGTGCACTACTTTATCTGTTACAGAATTGTATGACATTATGTGACACAGCAAAGTCTCCTAAAACGGTAAGGCGACTTCAATAACTTTATAGCTTAGCCATACTCTACATTGTATTTTTGTGTTGACTACGTATCATTTGTCTTATTAAATAGACTACTATGGTTGATTCATGGAAACTGAATTTTAGATTTTGAACCACAAGTTTACAGATAACTCCTACAACTTGTAAAATGGTCCACATAACTGGAGTTTTACCCTGGGCTTGGGTTAATATATTGTATACTATGGCTGAAGGTATTTGATGTCACCATTAAGAATATCCAGCCAGATTTGTTGAGAAAAAATCATATGGCAAAAAAGCTAGGTGGACACAGATGCAATTGTTATGCAAGTGGAGTTTATTCTGTCGGATTCTGAATGGTCACCACTTTTCAATTCAAGCTCAGCCTCAGCATATGCACACTTAAATTCTTATGGCTTCAATTCCAGGACAAGGAGGCATGCATGCAGCCGTGGACCTAGCATATACAGCTTGATCCTCTGAATTATTTTTTCTTTTTTGAGAATATTGTTTTAAGTGCAGCAGAGAAATTAAATGGGGATGGTTTGGCAGGTAACTTGGCATCTTCTCTTCCAGCTTAAATGTAAGCATTTAATTTGCTTCTGTAAAATATTTTCAGCAGAAATAGATCGTTTTATGTGGTGTCCTCTTATGCAGTAAATAAAAAAGGGAAGTGGTTAAGGGTGCTTGGGGCCCCAGTTCAATTAATCACATACAGAACAGGCATAAGAAGTCTGTTTCTACTGCTCCGGTGATTAATCCAAAACAACGGCATACTGTGCCTTCTCCCTCCAAACAGTTCCATACCTTTTTCAAGGACCCACTTTTTAATTAAGGATTGTGGCAAGTAACGGTTGGTCCATGTGGAGAGAAGTCAATCGTTTGACACATGTACCTTTTATTTACTCTAGTGTTTTGATTTTTTGGGGTATTCAAGACGCTTCTAAAGGTGGTTTGGCACCAAATTATGCAAAGACATAATGAAACCTGAAGTCCAAATTTTTATGATTGACTGAAGCGCATAAAACTTTCTATCTTTTTTGATTTTTTTTCCTGAGTTGGTTAGGCGATGGATGTAGCAAAAAGAATGCGCATATAGGAAGCTATCATATTACAAGATCTCTGAGTGGAGGATCCATAAACCATCATGAAGAAATCATGAAGGAAAACACTGAAGTGCATGTCTTGATCATGTTCGTGAGCAAAGTTGAAATATTAAGAGAACTGTGAGAGGAGAGCTGACCGATCAAAAAGGTTGCTTAGCCTAACACCTAGTCGCAAGCAACTGTAGTTGCAACACAACATAATAATTATGCTTCTGTTCAATGTCATTTCATTTTTATTTATTTATTTGGATCAGTCATGATCAAAACATGTCAAAATGAATTTATAAATACAATAAAAATATATTGGATGGATGAATACATATAAGATGGTTGTGATTATGAATATGATGGTATGATGAATGATACTAATAGCATAGATGTGAAGATGGTTGTGGCTTGATTATACGTAGCCCTTCCCCACCCCTCTCCACCCCCCCCCCCACCCTTCTTTGAAGACTCGTATAGTCATGTTGGGTGCATGAATTCCTGTGATTATTTAGTTGATGTAGTTCATAACCGTCTCTAGTTCAAACAAAACTGTGGATCGAATGACCAGCAAAACGATTTGAGTACAAACCATGAATTTAATTGCATGCTCACTGCCAATCAAAGCGTTAATCGTGAAACAAATTTGAGCCATAGACGAGCTTGCAGTGACCCAAAAACGAAGATGAAATAGAAAAACATTCATATATATTTTAAGTTACATGCATTAAACACACACATTGTAGGGGTATATTGTTGCACTTGAATAAAGAATTCAAGAGCAAATATCCACATTATTGCGTTTGGATAGATGTGAACAAGAAATCAAAACCACCATTTAGTTTTCACAGAGTCTGTCTAGTATGAACTAAATTCTTCGTCATCAGTTGAAAATCACACTGGAACAGTTTTAGTAGCAGATGACTGATCACCATCATCCTGATTCTCACCAGACAACTCCTCAAGTGATTTTCCCTTGGACTCTGGCACAAACAAAGTACAAACCATACCAACAAAGTTAATCACACCAAGCATAATAAGCGAATTCTTGACTCCAATACCAGGTGGGTAGCCAGCGTCTGTCTTTTTGGGGTCTTTGCTTTGGGCAGCGTACAAGAAACCAAATGCACCAACAATAGCACCTGCCTTACCAGATGCTGCTGATATTCCATGGCAAGTTGATCTCAACCTTGCTGGGAATATCTCTGCTGGCACAACAAATGTAGTGGCATTCGGCCCAAAATTGGCAAAGAAGAATGTCAGCGAGTAAATTACCACAAAACCAATTCTGTTTGGTTTTAAGGTCCAGTGATGGTAAGGTATAGCAAGTGCAAACATGAACACTGTCATGAAGAAGAAACCCATCAATTGAATAGCAAACCTCCCCATGTAATCTATGAGAGCAACTGTGAACCAGTACCCGGGAACAGTGCTGCATAGTGCTATAATTGTTTGTGCCCTTGCAATCTTGTAAACTTCGTGAATGGCATTCATACTTGCCGCTGCAGGAATCCATCCAATTGCAGTGAAGATATCTTTTTGGAAAAGATTCTGGCTGTAAAATGCAATGTCCAACAAGAACCAAGTGGAAGCAGTTCCAAACAAATGAAGGCCGTGACGCTTCACGAATTCCCTAGAGAATAAGCCGAAGGAATTGGCATCCTTTTCGGCTATCCTTGCTACCTTTTCCTCTTCTGCTTGAATATCAACTTGCAAAACCTTTGACATATCTGCAGCGGCTTGTTTTGCGTTCTTAGCAACAAGAGCGGTGTAACGGGCAGTTTCAGGCATTTTCATACGCCAGTAGTAAGTAAGAGCCGCGGGTAAGGCACCAAGCATCAAGACAATGCGCCAAACGTAGTCTGCTTCAGGCACAGTTGAAGCCACTGCATCAACGTAATACGGAGGGGCCTTGAATTGATGATCAAATATACTTGCAATAATAAGAGCCACAATACCACCAGCCAAAATCCCAAAACCTTGCATTGCAAACACCGCAGCAATAAATGCTCCACGAGTCCTTTTGTTTGCATATTCAGACATAATTGTGGCTGAAAGTGGATAGTCGCCACCAATGCCAAAACCAAGCCAAAACCTGAAGAAGCAAAGAGTTGCCATGACACCCTTTGCGCTCTTTCCGAAGGAAAGTCCTGATGCAATAGAGCTAACAACCATGAGAATAAGAGTTATACCATAAACCTTTTTACGACCCAATTTGTCACCAAGCCAACCAAAGAAGAGCTGGCCAGCTAAAGTGCCGCATAAGGCGACACCATTAACAGCAGCTGCAACATTGGGAGGCAATGTGCCTGGCTTTGGTGCCCCATCAACGTGGTAGTATATGCGACCAAGTAACTTGGTGACTAAGGAGATGCAAAAGAGATCATATGCATCTGTGAAAAATCCCATTCCGGCAATGACAATAGCAGTGAAATGGTACCATTGCGTCTTTGCAACATCAAGTGCATTAAGCACGGTCAATTGGTCTCCAGCCATGGTTAGACTCTACAATATGCCAGCAGTCCTCCACCAGAGCTCGGAAAGTAATTTCCCTGCTTATAAGAACAAGAAAATAAATTCACATGACTAGATTATCTTAAAATCATATCATATTAGTATCATATTCGCTAATTCAATCAAGTTCGAATAATTATTTTGATTTTTTCTTTTTGTGCACTAAAATAAGAGATGAGAGAGGAAAGAAAATGTTAGATCTTGTCGACATATCTGGATCAAGATTTGCAATGCGTTTCCAATAATGCCCATAAAAAGTCAAAACAAGATGTTTCTAGTTTCCTTTATCTTTCTTATGCAATGTAAAATTGAACCCACAATTTTAACGGACAAAGTTTAACTGTGGAAATAACATGCATACTTTTCAAATGTCAGAAAATATTTCATTTTCACATCCAGAGAGGCAAAATAGATGGACAAACTACCTTGTTCCTATTTAATATTAATAACTGACGCCTTTCCTATTGTATTTTATTTCTAATACAAATTATAAGCTATGAGTTATGGTGCCAAGTCGGGGGACCATGCTGCTTAAGATTAAGACAACTTGAGGAAAAACTATACCAGCTATTAGTAGCAATAATTAAGTTCCAGTTGACTAATCGTTTCTTTCGTTGAAAAATATGGAATAGAATATCGAAGGGGTAATGCTGTGTGCGGATTAGCAAAGAACAACCTGTCAGTTGCTTAAGGAAAGATTAATCAGTCTCTTATGGAACAAATTAAATTTGTTACAAAATATGCCAGCACTTGCCGATGATCTCGAGGGCAAAAAGAAAATGTTTTGCGTGAATTTGTAACTTGAGCTAGTTGTAAGCTATAAGAAGGAAAAAAAAATTTATTGCAGTACAATCATTCAACTACATCCTACTATTTGCATATTTCAATTTATAATACTGTAATGAAATTTTATTGAATTGTATACGGAGACTCTCTAGGCAAAGAAAGCCAGCTAGACATGCTATTGGGTAAAGAAAGTCTTGAGTTAGAAAAATGGGAGTTGATTCGGAGGAAGCTTCCTTATTTTCAGTATGTGGACAAACATGTGAGGATGGATGCATGCGGACATGTCTAAAACACAAAAAATATATGTAATACAGACAAAGAGATTAGAACAAAAGACTAACAACAATAACAAACGTATATAAAACGGGGAAAATTATTTAGAAAATCATCTTTATTGTGTAGTACCGTTGACGTTTACCGGTGAACCACCTACTCAAGAAGATCAAGTAAAGAGAAAATGTGCAGTGTACTGTAACGAGCTAGAAAAGTGGAAAAGCCTGGTCGGAAATTCTACGCTTTTATCCCTTTCTCCGATGTCTCTTTACCTCGATTGATTAAAAGCTAAATCAAAAAGGAAGACAAAAAAAGGAAAAACTCTCTGATAAAGAAAATGGATATGGGTGTATAAATGGTTGAAAATGCAGAAAATGGAATCGAAGTAGTAGCGAGCCAAAACTCGTAGCTAATTTAGGGAGTTTTTAAGGATTCTGGAAACTGGGTATGAAATTTGCTGAAGATTTGAAGAGAAAAGTGTTTTGGTGCTTCTGAATTTCAAGTGGAAGAGGCTTGAGCGTACCCACCATGAACAGTGAATTTACAAAGTGAACAACCACTTAGGAAACAGCTTTTGGCCATCTAAAAGTGGGCTTAGAAATCCAAAAAGAGCAAAATACAACTCCCGAAAGCAAGGAACTTCTCGGCTTCGCAACAAATAATAAGTTTCAAACAAAGTGCGATTGAGAGAGAGAGAGAGAGAGAGAGAGGAGGGACTCACCTGCCGCTTAATTATTGAAGTTGCAGCCAAGCAAGGAAGAGAGATGAGAATTTGGTCGTGTTGGCCGGCTATTTAAGGAATGAAGCTCGCAACTCCCAGAATCAACTCCGGTATCTAGTGGCATATACCTTCATATTTTATGCTAATTAATTAGGTCAACGCTTCCAAATACTCACAGGCACAGACGTTAAGTCACAGCTTTCCTTCAATTTTTCTACCCTTCAAAATAATTACTCCGCGACTGCGTTAGTAAGTTTCTGCGATATTTCCTCTCAATTATAGTACAAAAATTACAAAAGTCTTGTAATAAAGTAGCAGTCCATCACAAGGCATGGAGCTTCAGCAATACAAATATACAACAACATCACAATGAATATGACAGTCCAATAAAATTTCATACCCTTTAATGTTGATTCCAAAACCAAAAGTTTAGTGAAAACCAAATGGGTGAATTATTATTGAGCTTAAATAATCCAAGTCTTATAATTTGTATGGATTGAAATACAAATGAAACAAATTACAAATGATCAAGTGCCATTTCCTCCTACAAATTTTTAAATACTGCATGTGATATTTTCATCCTTATCCTATTCTAATTCAACTTTGAGAGTATTTGACTAGCCGTGCTTGGTCATCCATGTCAAGCTACCTGAGGAAATCGTACTGTAAGGAAAGGATAAATCCTTGCAGCTCATACACTAACATACATGTAGGTAGGAGCATAATTGATGCAAGCGAATTTGCCTAATCGTATGTCCCATAATTCCGTGCCTGCGAAACAGGAAACCGAGTTTTATATTTATATATACATCTCTCTTGGCTCAAAGGTTTGAAAACTGTGAGCACCTCTTAGTTACGGTGACACATATAGCACATTATCAGTGTTTACTTTTGACTTGTCTTCTCAAATAATCCCATGTTTTGCAGTAAGCTATGATGTTTCAGGGTGTCATTTTTGTGTCAGTAATGAGAGCAGTTATAAATCAACAGTTAAAACTAAAGATGGGTATCTTTTTGGACCACATCATCCACAAAGTCGTCGGGCCACGATTGATTTAATAAAGTTTTAAGCAATCGTGAAGAAGTTACGCACTTTTTGCTAAATTTATTTAAAATTTTAAAGTTGTGTTTGATATTTCTAAGGCAAAGAACAGTCAACAATTTGAATACATCAACAAAGCAGACGTGGACAACGCCAATTGGAAGAATAGGAGCCATCTGATAAGATCGACGAGCCCCACTAGTGTGAAATAACTAATTTTTTTTTTGGCCTTTTCCAGAAAAGGATGGATGCTACCTTCCATCTCTGAAACAGATAAATCCTCTTAGCATTAAGTGAGAACATGCATTATTATATGGTCGCTACTTGCTTAATTAAGATAATTTAATATTATGTTGACTGTTTAATCAATAATGCAGCGGGCTTCTACAGCTAGCGTTGCAGGAAATATTTACTGTATGTTCACAGCTGAAACTGATATGATTCTCTTCTTACTGTTTCATTAATTTTCTTATTATTCTCTTATTACAATAGTTTGGCCGAAAGTCCATTTTAAGCTTGCAGGCTAAAGTTTCAAGCTGTTAAATTCAGGTTTCAGCAGAATTTTCATCATTCAAGTTCTCATCATCTCGATTAGAATCAACTTATGCTTCAGAATTAGTGTTCTTATAATTCAATACCAATGCAAAGAAAGATTTTGAATATTTCTTTTGTTATATTACATCGGAGAATCCCTAAATCTACATCATTTAAGCTCTTGGCTTTGCTACATCTACGATCGAACAATGCTTTTAAATACAAACAAGTCTTTCGCCTATACTTTCGGGAAATCAAAGAATAACTTCGAGCGTCAACGAAAGATTCCCTGATCAAAAATTCTTCTGTTCATTAACAATAGGCTTATATTCGTTGTTATTTACTACCTTGTAGCCGCACACGTCGACTTAGATTATTGTGTAAGTGATCTTACGCCTACGTTACTTGACCTGGCTGGCTAACGTTTGAGACGAATTGTTGCAGTCAGCCATCACCATTATTCAGCAACAAACGAAACCCCACAACTGGCAAGGCCGCAATTGGCAACGTCAACTAGTTGACCTGTACATGAACTAGAACAAATAAATCTAATTTCATAAACTGAAGATCAGGTAATATACATGAGAATCTAATATATACAGGAGATGCAGCAGGACCATGCTGCAAGTCATAGAAATTTGCAAATTATGTTTAGGGCATTAATGTTAACAGTTTATCTGTCATACAACTCAAAAAGTCAAAAGCGGCTTAATTCTTATTTTTATCAAGACATGTATGGGTTCATATCTTGATATATATATATAACATGCAATTTGAAGTTTATACCAATTCAATTTATTTTTCATTTTTAGGTACCGAGGTGACAAGTATAAATACGAAAAGCTGAGGGGTGGGGTTAGGATTTACATTGTGAGGGGTCAAAAAGTAAGATTCAAAAATGTTTAGGGGCTAAAATTAAAAAAAAAGTATATTCTAAAGGACAAAATTGATAAGAGTCAAGTTATTTATATATTTTTTAAAAATAATTTTTCGGATCTGATATCTCACGAAAAGATTAATAATATACAATAAACGATGACATAGTTTTCGTTCTTGATATTCTAAAATCAGATAGTTTGAAGTCTTTGATATGAAAATTGAATAATGATCCTCATATTACGTTAACAAATTGACAATTAGTAGAGTCTTACGAATTGATTTGAATTCTTTTACATTATTTTATTTATTTATTTCCCCCTGAATTCGGGACAAACCAATGAACATATCATTATATAAATTATTGTAAATTTAGTTAAACAAAATCCTCAAGTGCATCCTTGTCACCCACATTATTTAATTAATTAAAGCCTTTTATATAAAGACAAATAACATATAAAACATCGAAACTTTCCCATCGTGTTAACCTCAAATGAATTTCTTATTGATTACAGCATATCTTGCACGGAAAACTAACTTAATCAATGGAGTTTTTTTTTTTTTTTTTAAATTTTCTTATTAATTAATTATTAAAAGCATGTCTTTTACGAGGAAGTAATTACCCCAAGAAACAACGAAAGGCAAGCCAATAACAAAGATTCAATGCAAGATCACGAACCCTAATATGAACACGTTGCCGTTGTCAGTCTCCGCATCAATTTCCTCGAACTTTTAATTTGGAAAATCTTATACATTAATCAGACAGTTAGATTTCTTATTTTTATAGTGATAAGAGACAGTGAGGTAGTACCAAAGAGAGAACGACATCGCGTGAGTTGAGAATGGAGATGGATGACAAAATAAGGTATGGAAAAATCAAGTGTGAACTGGATGTGGGAGATTCAGAATTGCGAATTCGATCAGTCAATGTCTTTTAGTTGTTGTCGTATGCTGACTTTGAAGGTAGGAAGAATAATAACGTAGGTCTCACGTTGTGGAAAACGGCAACGCGTTTTTGGTGATGGGAAAGAGTTACTACTCATCTCTTGAGAAGAAGATTGGCGTGTCTGTATGACTGTAGATGTATGTGATTTTTGGTTCTGGGAATTGTCTTCTTCGTTGAAGCTGATCAATCGCTCAGGTTCAAGGAAAAAGCTTGAGCATACGTTACTTTCTAGCTCAATAAATTTCTCAGTTGGTCCAATAAGAATTAAGCAACCTTACAATAAATCCGAAGATGAAATCACCTTCTGAAAGTTCTCTCCATCTCGCCATGATGTTGATGCCCATAGAATTTTTGGGAAAAACAAAGCAATGTTTTATGTATCTCTGTAGAATTGAATATAATAGCTGCTTGTTCAGAAGTCAGTTATTATGATATGATTCTCTATCTCTCCAAAATCTCCAGGAAAACTTTAGGAGCAGCTAGCTTTCTTTCTTCAGAAAAGCAGAAAACTGTATGAGCACCAAAGACTTTATATCAAAATTCCACTCAGAATTTATGGTCCTGATGACAGCTTATACCGTCAAAAGTAATGCAGAATAATTATCTATTCAGACCAGAGTGAAAATTTTGGTGGAGAACTTTTGCGATTGCCAATGAAAGTGCTTTTAGTGTAAATTTGGTGGAGGACCAGAATAATTATCATGCACGCATGCTCCAGAATATTTGAAAGTGCTTCTTTTTGTAAAAGTTTGATGTCTTCTTAACATGGCTTGGAGTTGGATGATCAAATGTTGATCTTTCATCACCCATGAAGAAAAGTTTGTACATAAGATGCTGCATAGTGATCGTACGTGTTGTGACACTTTCTTTTTATGACATTTTTGGGAATATATTTTGAAATTGCTCAGGGCATTTATCGGGTGTTAAAAAGCACATTTCAGATAACAAATTGGTTATTGCAGTTGCCCAAAGAAAATAATGTAGATAGAAGGCGACGCAGTCCAAACACTGCCAAGTTCTTACAAGTGAAAACCTCGTACTAGGAAGCCCAAAGAAATTTGGCTAGGATTTCCAATTGAGCCCAGAAAAGATATACAAAGGCCCAAACATGAGTAATCCAAATGTTAAAGCCACTTGGAACCTCTGGTGCTTGAAGAGAGTATGAATGTGGAAACCTGCTAGTTTGTTATATTAACATTCAGAAAATTTTCTCTTACGTTTTCAGTTTTGGACCATATCTCAACACTCACCAAATATGATACAATCAAAATGCTCGAGGTTTAATGCAAAGAAAAAAAAAAGTTGACAAATTTTTTCAAATATTGTTAATGGAGCTTTAAAGTTCACACGTATGTTAACAATCATATAGTAGCACACAAGAATTTCTTACATACACTGAGAACCACAACAGACCCATTACTCATCCCATTTTGATCGTATGACAGGACAATGCAATTCACTAGGAATGCCAATCACCTGTCTGATTTTCCATGCTGTGATTAAGATACAAGACAGCTTCGGAGAAAGATGCTGGATAAAGAATCACCAAAGAAGATACAAGAGGCAAGAGAGAACAAAATTATGGCTGGTGTGCACCAATAATGGATATTGCCAAGGGTGAGTAAAGAAAAAAGATAACAAGATTGCGGAAAAAAAGTTTTGGGTGGGGGAACATCTGCTATTGTCCTTGGCTCAACATAGTTGTCAATATCTATTCTTCCCTTGTTGTTAGAGACTCTTGAAACCCAGATCTCTTACAGCTATTTCTGATCCAGTTTCTACACGTCATTATCTAAAATAACTGCATTCTTCAGATATCTCCATTGCTGATCGAGTTTGTTATACCTTTGCACCAAGAAACGACTGAGAGAAAAACAAAAGACATTTTAAAGATGTTGCTGCAAGTTTTTAATTTAAAAAGTGAGTAGTAATAAAATCTTGTGACACCAAAGGCAAAGTTTAGCTAAACATAAAAAGAAAAGGCTCTCTTCCCCTACAATCAGATCTCAAACTCAAGTTGTAAATTCAATATTAATACAGATACATTATCCTTCAGCTAAAATTTTCAATCATTTGTCAAAAAGATCTATTCATCTATTTTAGTTTTAGGTGGATGGTACTGTTTGAACATATCTCAGGAACTTGAAATAATCGAATAGTGTAATTATCCAGAATAGTAGCAGTCCTGCTGTACTCGGGTCATTAGATTTTTCACAACAATCCTAATCTTCCCTTATCCTATTATCATTTCTGAAGATATTAGAAAACTTCAGAAAAATCATTACAACATTAATACTCAAAAACGACGTCCATATATTTGGAGTGACAAGGGTATGAACGTACCTTCACTATACTTGGAGTAGCACCGGACTTAACAGTAGTTGTACTCCCAAAACTGAACTTTGGCTTATTATCTGCAGGCTTTAATATTTGGAAAGAACACATTAGCGTCTCATCTACACTCATCATGGCACCAGCATTGTCAAACTCTCCACAGTAATTAGGTGCTGAAAATAAGGTTATGAGCTGTCTATTTGCAAAAAATTCATATCCATCTTCCACAACCTACAAATTGGAAATAATGAGTGAAAGGCAGTGTAGCTGTCTCAGAGCACCAAGTGAATCAAGTTGAAGGCATCTCAAACCTGGTGGGCCCGACAAATTAAATCAAGATTATGCCTCTGGAGAAACTCTGTTACCCTGTCAGGGCCAAAGGTATATGAAACTCCTCTATCATTTGGCCCCCAACCTTTAATGTCTTTACTAGGATCCGACCAGAGGAGATCACATAGCAATCCACCTTCTGGTACATCAGTAGGTCGCGGCAAATTCCTTATCTGGTTCAAATTGAGCAAGTCAGGAGAAAGTCCACCATGCATGCAAAGTATCTTTTCATCAATAAGAGCTGCCACGGGCAGGCAGTTGAAACAATCTGTGAATATTTTCCAAAGTCTGATAGTGAATCTTCGCTTACACTCATCATAGAATCCATAGATACGGTTAACTGAAGCACATTCATGGTTGCCCCTCAGAAGGAAAACGTTCTCAGGATATTTTATTTTATATGCAAGCAGAAGGCATATTGTTTCTAGGCTTTGCTTTCCACGATCTACATAATCTCCTAAGAATAAGTAATTGGAACAAGGAGGTAACCCACCGTAATCAAAAAGCCTCAGAAGATCAGAATACTGACCATGAATATCTCCTGGTTACCGTAAAGAAGTAATAAGTGATACATATATGAAGAATCATTTGGCATAGGCAGAAGGAAAAAACATTAAACAATATAAATCCAAAAGAACCAATTATCCCATTTTATTTTACAAATAGTCTCTTTTATACAAAATTTGACCTCTCCCTGTTTCTATTCCTTATGGATAAAACATTTCAAATGTAGTTAATGCAGTGTTGTATTCCATTGTGATTTTAACTAGAAATAGAAAAGGATTAGCATATGGAATTGTGGTGGGCAGGGAGAATTAAAGGAGCTACTACACTATCTTCTGCATGAATGTCACCATGCAGGAGGAAAGGAAAAAATTACGGTCGATCTATGTTAGTAATTTGCAGCGAAGAGTTGAAAAGGATGCGTATTAGTTGGGTTCAAAAACAAGTAGAAGCGGGTTAAAACTCGAGGTTCTGCAGGCAAGAGCCATAAGTTCAAGGAGTAGCAATTGTATAACTGATAGCATATCTTAAGACTAAAGAAGATGCTCCCCAAGCAAATTCAAGAAACAGTCATGAGGTTCTTCAAAAAATATGGCAAATTAATCCATTCCATCAACTAAATCGACATGGTGCATAGGAGGAACAATGTTGATAATCATTTTATCATCAAAATTGAAGTTTAAAAATTATCCATTCCAGAAGATCCAGTCTAAACCCACATAAGCAGAACAATTCCTAATTCAAACTCAGCAAGAAGCACATTGGTCAGCAAAAAGTAGGCCAACAGGTTTCAAATGGAACAATTTCTGAATATATCTACGATTATTAGTATGCTTCGCACATCTAACCATCAAATTCAAAAAATCAGGCCAAAAAATTCATCTAGACATAAGAAACTCAATTCATACTTGAAGCCACGTTTTCAAGTCGAGTACACGAGTTAATCACAAATTACAAAATTTACAATACTTCCTGGACATAAATCAAATTTAATCAAACACTCAACGCACACCAGCATCAAAATAAAAAATTGCGACCAACCCGGGTCATAACAATCCAATTCAGTCACAGCCATGATCAAACAAATACATATAAATAGGGGGTGTTGAAGAAAGTTACCACATATCTTGATAGGAGCTTCCAGCTCCAAGAGAATGGGCTGCCTCAAGAAAATACCCTTGGAGACAACACAAAGCTGCCTGATTTCAGCCTCAGATAGCTGAACTTGCTTCCTTGGTTTTCCTCTAACTTCAAGAAGCCTCTTAATTACACCATCAAGAACTGCAGGCTCCATAACTGGATATCTCTCTTCTTCTCCTTCTCCTTTTTGTCTTTCCTCTCAAAATTCAATCTCAAGAATATCTTAAAAGAGGGAGAGAACAAAGTGGAGAAGAATAATAATAATGAGAAGAAGAAGAGGAAAAGAAGAATAAAGAACAGTACAGCATCATAAGAAAGACAGTTGGAGAGAGCTTATCGTGTTACAATAATTGCATGCTGTTGTTTTAAAAAGAAAGAGGCTTTAAATCAAATGCAACTTTTCCTTGAGAAAGAGCAAAGAATAGTGGATTGTGGTCCGTTGAAACTAAAAAGAAAAGTAGCCCCGGAATAAATTCGTTAGAGATTGAACGAATAAATGAAAGTGCCAGCAGGTTGGTAGCATGGTATTCTTCAAAGAGAAAGAAACAGAGAGGTTTGAGAATTAAACGTGGATGCAACCCACCAAGAAGTTCAGAGGCTGAAAAGAAAAATGAAGATGACGCGACGCCTGAATTCAGCGAATTTTTTTTTTTTTTAAACCGCGGGGCGGGCAAGCGGCTCCAGCGCACTAGTTGACGCGCTTACTTCCGATTGGTTCCAGGATTTAAATATTACACAATACGAAATTGGGAATCCATGCGGCCGCCCTCATGTGAATTGTCGACATTGGAGGCATTATGTTGTTACATCCACTTGGAGTTTTTATGAATATGAACAAAACATACATAATTGTTGATTAATGCATGTTGAAGTTTTATTATCATTTTAAAGATTTTAAACACGTTTTTCATTTTTAAAATTAAGCCAATATTGTGATTCGCGTTTTGTATGAACAAAAAGTGTTTATCCGGCAATTGATGGGTACTATGACAAACAACAATTGTGATGTGACAAGCAACTATCGGAGAGAAATTAAGACAATTGGGATGGTGCATTTACCAATAGGGAGACTGCATTATAATATGACATCTAATTCGGCTGCTCTCTCAAAACTTGGATGTTGGGTTATACAAGATACAGTCCAAGTAGATGTTGTCAGTTCGACCCAGCCATCCAAAAAACAAGATGGTTTCACCTTTGAATGACAGCACCAATCAACATTATCCTGTTTGAAAACTTGATTAATGCCTTGACGCGCGCGCGGACGAGCACACACACACAGGCTCTCCAATAAATGAAATATGCCTTGTAATATAATGATCAAGTTCCTGTTATGTTTGGATAACCTAACGCGGGATTAAGGGAACCATCTGGGATTCCTGTGGAATTCGAATTGCAGTTGTCTCATGCATAATCCAGGCGAGAAAATATCATTCATTGCTGCATGCAAGTTTCGTTGGCTCTTACCGGTAGAAATTTTCACCAGGGAACGGAACTCAAGCTCCTGTGAATCTACAGTAACTAATTAATAGGAGAACTAAAGAGAAAAATGACTTAGGAGGGCAATTTTATCGTATTCACGTAAATAAAATTATTTAATTATTAAAAAAATTATTTATTATTTATAAATAAAAAATTAAAAATATATTTTATTTTTTATTAATATAGTAAAAAAATTACTAAACTTATTTTAATTTTTTTATTTATAATTAATAAATAATTTTTTATTAATTGAATAATCTTATAATATCATTTATGCTGACGTAGTAGAATTGTCCTTTTTTTTTTTTTTTACTAACATGTATTGAATATTTGAATAACAAATAATATCACATGGTATTGATTCTAGTTGCTGCTGGTGGCATTCATGCTTAAGGATTTGGATTCTTTCATAATTTTTTTACTACTTAATTTTTAATTAGAGAATAACACGTGACACATTTAATAATAAACAGTTTAAATTATATCTTAAATTTTTTAATTTAGATCGTAAAATATAAAATTAATTTATTAATTTTATTATATACCAATTAATTTTGAATATATAAATAAAAAAAATTTAAATAATAGAGCTCTATTAAACCATTCAATAAAATAATATGTGAAGAAAATTTAGAATATATAAAAAAATATCACATTCATTATCCTTAAAATAATTTGATAGAATTTTAAATATATATTTTTATTTTAATTCTTATTTGATTACAATTTATAAATACTATATTATGATGCTCCCCTGATATTTTCTATTCGTAAGTTTTAAAGATACATGCTGTATAACTAACATTGTGTGGCTCAAATTATATATTAACTCTTTTTCACTCAACTAATTGTAAAACAAACTGTTTTTACTGGTAATAATTTACAAAATCCTGACTTCTACTACTTTCTTTTTTCTTTATTTTTTATTTCTCCCATCTTCATGATACAGGCAAACCAGAAGTTAAATTAGAATTCTAATTCAAACACATTTACCACCTTATGGTAGTCTCCCTATTAAATACACAAGAAATTTAAGTGTTTTGCTAAGTAATCTCCAAGATATAATCTGATAGATGAGAGAGATATATTATTGAAAATATGGAGGGAGTACAAGAGAAATGCTAAAGAGGTAGAAAACTTAAACTAATTAAAAGTAAAAATTAGGCACACCCCGAGGTCATTTTTGGTTTGAAGAATGAATAGGCATGGGAAAAGAAAAAGAAACGAGAAAAGAAAATAATATATTTTTTATTGTTGTTGCGCTATAAAATTATCAATAGAAAAAATTCTTTATTTTTATTTTGATAAAAATATCATTTATTTCTAAATTTATTGATATTTATTAATAAATTAAAATTTTTAATTGTTTCTTACTTCTATTTTTAAAATTTAATTGTATTTTGTTGAAAAAATTATTATAATAAATATTTAATAAATATATTTGTAAATATTCTTAAATATAAATACACATTATATTAATTGATTATGGACAAAAATAATTTAACTTCAAATTATATTTTTAAAGATAAAATAATCAAGTTCTATAAATTTAATAGGTAATTTAATAACAAATATTTAAACTTAGTAAATATATTTGTTATTAAAAAAGATTTATATTTTGAATGCTTTTTTTTTTGAAAAAAAATTATAAGTAAAATAGCATATGAATTTTCATAGATAAATTGATTTTTGAGAACAATCTAAACTTCATATTCATATACTTAAGTGTTTTTAATAAGTTTATTAAAAACGTATTCAATTTTCAATAATATTTATAAAATAATATTATAACTATTAATAATATTATTTTTTTAATTTTATTTGGTAGTCAATTTATCTTAAAAAATAAAATATAATTACATTAACAATTATTTTTTATATAATAAAAATAAAATTATTAAACAAATATAATCAGTTATATGAATTATGATAAATATAAGAATATAAAATTATATTATAAATTAATATACATAAAAGATTATAATTAAAATGATGATAATGATGATGATAATAATAGTAACTATAGTTCAATACGATATTGTTGAATTTTTATAATAAAAATAAAGATTAATGATGATAAATTAATTTTTATATAAAATAAAATAATATCATGTCATTGATTTTAAATTAAGTGTTAAGTTTTAACTTTTATATCATAATTTTTAATTAATATTATACAAATTATTATATATAATTAAAATAATTTGATAATTAATTATTTAAAAAAATTAGTTAATTAAAAAATAATTATATTAAATTAATTAAAATAAAATTATGATAAAATATATAAGTAAGACATAAAATTGACAATTTAATTATTTTAAACAGAAAATCATAATTTTTGACATTTAGAAAAAAAATTATTGTTCCTCACTTGAGAGTTCCCTTAGTTAAGAGTATAAAGAATTTTAAGGAATTCTCACTCCTTGGTTCTTCCAATCAAAAAAAAGAATCATCCTTACTTCAGTAATTCTTTTCTTTCCTTCTTTCAATTCTCCAACCAAACATACCATAAAAAAGCATATGAACCCTACCTAATTATCTTTTCTAAAGATGTGAGAGACATAAGAATCCATACCGCGAAGAAGAGGAATACAATTAAACCAATGGCTGTAGAGCTTCCAAAGAGAATAATGATTGGAAATTATAAGATAATGAATAATTGTAAGTGAGTCACATTCTACTCACAATTAATGCCACCCATGAAGCCAATCAATCTCAATTGCATATATAACAACCATCATTTTCGCATACAAGGAAGACTTATGATCCAAAGGCACAGCAAAACCACCCAAGACAAAACGATAATGATACTGAGAAACACCCCCACAAGTACTAGAACCAGGAATGCTTTTTGATAAACCATTGGTATTAACCTTAGCCCCAGAAGAACAAAAAAAGAAACCTTGCAAACCACATAACACGCTAGAGGAGCCTTGTCAAGCTAAGGTAAATGCCTAGTGGGGTGGAGAATTACCAAATCATGGTGATGCATATTATGTCCAAGACAATTATGAGGAAAAAAAATGAATTACATATTTTTTTTGAACTTGTATTACTGTTTCTAGTCTATACTTGCCATCCCATTTAAATAGAAGACATAAAATTCACTCAAGCAATTTGTTAAAATTTAAAAATAAAAATTGCATCTATAAAGTTAATCAATAATTTTTTTTTTTGAAATTCAATCCTTTGTTTTCTAGATCTTCCTTTTTTTTTTTTTTACCAAAAGTTAAAAATCCACAGGAAAAAAAAAGTAGGCAATGGAGTCCCGCACGCCTTGTATAATATTCAATCAATATTAAAATGAATCCTAGTTTATTAGAGTTTTTTATTTATTTATTTACATTTGTCATTGTTAACTAATGTGCCTATGAGATATATTATAAGTTTTGAGTTTTTTTAATTAAATAAATATTTTTAAATTACAAAATTTTAGAACAAAACTCATAAATTATGATAGACTGAAGGTTATATTATTTTTTTTATTATTTTCAATTTTTGATTAAAATTTCAATTTTAATCAAATATATGTCAATAATTTGGTAAATAGAATTTGAAAAAGATTATGCTGCAATGTGAAAGAAAAACTAAAGCTGCTATTAGAAATTGTCGCCTTAAAACATTGATATCATGGAATTTAAATGAAAAATAGGGTAACACTAGAATGGTAACAACTTTTGTTGAAACTGACAGTAGGGTATAATGTCGCCTTACAACATTGATATCATAGAATTTAAATGAAAATTAGGAAGACACTGGAATGGCAACAACTTTTGTTGAAAGCGACTGTAGGGTATAATATCTTATAATGTTTCGCCTTAAGATACAAAGTAAATCTAATAAAATTGATGTCAATAGAGTTGGTTGGTTGGCTACTTATCTTTGGCAGCGGACAAATTTGATTTGGATCAATTTTAGTCCAAAATCTAAACTAATCTAAAACTGTTGATTTTAGCTTGGTCCAAATTGATTTAAGTCGATAGAGAAATCAAACCAATCCAAACCTATAATTATCAATAGTGTTGCAATGTGAATAATTTGGTAAATAAACTTTAAAATTATTTTATTGCTACCTGAAAAAGAAACTAAAGTCACTATTAAAATTTTGTCGCCTCACAGTGGAATTCAGATAAAAAATGGGTTTGTCACTAGGATGGCAACAATTTTTGCTAAAAGCCGCTGTAGGGTATAACATCTACTACACATTTTTATAATATCTCGCCCTAAAATACAAAATAAGTCTAAGTTGATGTTAATGGAGTTGGCATGGTCTACCACTTATCTTTAGGGATGTAAAACTGATTTGGATTGATTTTGGCTCAAAATCTAAAACCAAAATAAACAATCCTAGGAGATAGATCAAACTAAACTAAATTGACAATTGTCAACAATGCTTTAATATAAATTTTGTAAATATACTTTGAAAAAAATTATGTTATACGAGAAAATCTTAGATAAGATAATTTTACCATGTCAGTATAGGTGACGTAATTAAATCATTTAATCAATAAAAAAAGAGAGATTCATTGCGAATAATAAAACTCAAAAGTAACTCATACTTTCAATTAATGTAGTGAAAAAATTTATGAAACTTTTTTTTTTATTTTTTTCATTCATAATCAATATATGAATATATCTTTTTTCATTGATTGAATGATTTTACTATATTACTTGTACTGACACAATAAAACAGTTTCACCTAAAATTTTTGTATTATATAATGTGGAAGGAAAACTAAAATCACTATTAGAATTTGTTGCCTTAAAGTATTTATATCATAGAATTTAAATAAAAAATAGACTGGCACTAGGATGGCAACAACTTTTGCTGAAAACCATTGCGGGTGTAATAGCTTCCATACATTCTTGTAATATCTCGCCCCAAAATACAAAACAAGTTTAATAATTAAAGTAAATGGAGTTGGCATGGTCAACCAATGTTTAGGTGAGGGCAAATTTAGTTTGAATCGATTTTGGTTTAAGGTTCAAATGGATCTAAAATTATTAGTTTTAATTTGGACCAAATTGATCTAAATCCATACAAAAGAATTAATAGAACCTATTCAATTTGATAGCTGTCTTGATTGGTTTGGTTTGTAGTTTGGGCTTAAGCACAAAATATTAATTTAATAACAAAGTCCAAATATATCAGTTATATTTTACATTGCAAGTTTAAAGATAAGTTGTGGTTTGGTTTGATTCGGTTTGATTTGTTGACTTGAATTAAACTAAAAGATGAATAATTTTTTTATTTTCTTAGGTTATAAACTCAAAAATAAAATTATTTTTTAAAATTTAATATTAATTGAATTTAAATGACTTATTATTTATGATTAAAATAATAAAAATTAAATATAAAGTATAAATTTTAAAATTGAACCAAGTCTAAACCAAAAATTGAACCAAAAATTTTTAATTTTATTTTTTTCAAATCGAAAACGAACAAATAATTTTTTAAACTATTTAAATCAATTCATAGCATTGATTTGATTTGGTTTAGATGGATTTTGATTTAATTTGGTTTAAATCCATTTGGTTTAAAAATGTACATATGTACCATCTTTTCACTTTCAAAGATAAACATGAGTACTTAATTGTTGTGTTATGTACAGTAAAAACAAAAATCTATGAAGGTAAAAAAATCTATAAATCATCAAATCAAGAATTTCATTCAAGATTGTAAATTAAATAATTTTTTAATATCAAATATTGTGTTTAATGATTTTTTATTTTTAAATATTATAATTTTATAGTTAGTTGGTGAAAGAAATTAAAATAAAATTTCAACTTTACAATTTTATTTATGTAATATGTTATGGGATGTTCAAAAGTTAAAAGAAAAAATTAAGGGGAGGATCCAAATATTTATAAAAGACATAATATTGGAAAATAATTGTAAAGAGCATTTAACCTTTGCCAAGTATTCAAGCTTTTCAATTCGGTGGGTTCCATAGGGCGATATAATTCTCTCTCTAAAGAGCTTCTATTACCTAACACAGAAAATCCAGAGAGAAAAAAATTAAGAAAAATGAAAAAGAAAGGAAGGACAGGTGTTGAGTGGTTACGGCCATTAACTCACCGTAAAAGGCCATCACCAAATTGTTCATGGTATTCACCCATAAAACCAGGGCTTACTTATTACCAAAGATGTTTAAGACACACTTGTTTTTGCTAGTGTTGGTCGTTGGAGTGGTGCTTCTCACCACTCCCACCACTGCCGATCACCAGAAACCTCCTTCCACGGAGGAACAATCTCTGGAAGAAAACCTTGCATCCCACGAACCCTACGATGGAACCCGGTTACCCGGCAACCAGGTACCCGGGACCACTCCGGTACTACCCACCACTAAACCAGAAGCCATCAATCCCGTTTCATGAACCACCTAAGACAGAAAAGCCATTTCCTGAACGCAAGCTAAGGATAAGGGAGAGAAGCCACCACATGGACACTTTCCCGGCAACCCCTCAGTTGAAGCAGTAAAAGACTCGCACCACCATCCGCCGTTGAACAATATCCTCCGAAGAAACCACCACACAAGCCTCCTACTTCCAACTGATTAGTGGCTAGCTTATAATAAAAAAAATAATAAGAATATGAGTATATGCAGAAATAGGAGCTTTTAATGATGCAATCCTTTTTAATATAAGTAATTGTCGTTTATGCATGCATGGACAGTCTCCCTTACCAGTAGTACGATCGTGCGAGCTACGTGTGTTCTTGCATTTGTACTTGTTATATCTTTTGTACTTGGCCTGTAGCATATGACGAATGATCATGCATTTTCCCCTTCTTATGTACAATATCTGGTGTCATCTACAGTACATGGTGCAACTAGCTAGTTGGTTTATAGAGCTAGCTAGTACTTACTTTCTTTGACTTACTCCTTTAATTACGTTTGATACAAAAAATAATTGTTATCGATCCACAAGAAGGAAAAAAACATAAATTATTTTTATACCTTAAAAAATAATGATTTTTTTTTAAATGCAAATTTTAATCAAAACTCAAAGTGCATATGCCTGACTCGTTGAAATACCACAGCAAGGGATGAAGTAATGAATTTAAACAAAGACAAATAAGCAGTTTGTTTAAATATTCCTTGCTTCTCTACAACTAAAGAAATTTAACTTATGCAAGATTTAGAAGGGCAACACAGACAAAGGAATCGTATTACATTACTTCCTTCCAACTTAATTGAAAGTCCAAATTTCAGAAAATAGTTTAGTAATTTCTCAGGGCAAAGCGTTCGAATAGATGAATAAAAAATATATAACACCCATAAACGACATCATCCGAAGATATTAGCCTTAATGCCCAATCTTTCTACCAAAATGATTTTCTAGTTGTGCTTTCAATTTTACTAAACGTTATAGTTGTTTATCCACTGTATTGCAGTAAATTTACATTCTTCGTTATTATTGCAGTAAATGTATACTCTTCGTTATGTTCTTTGTTCAAGCTAATTACGACGAGAAGATTAATGTGAAGCTGAGTTTCGGTGAAGACTAAGCCAACGAACTAAGTAAATGTAGCTATACATCCTGTAGTCATATTTTTGGCAGGTATCACGTACGAATAAAAAGATTAAAGATAGAATACGTCAGGGTAAAAGAAAGAATTGATGGGACATTACTTAATTCATATACACTTAGTTTTAATTATTTCAATTCTAATATTAGTATTAAAAATAAATTTCAACACCGTATTTATTACGTACTGTAGACCAAATAATCATTAAAAGAAAGAAACAAGAAACCACGTGTTACAGTAGTGTTGCTTTTCTTGATCAGCGTGTCCATCAATGGTCGCAATCGAAGGTGCGAAACGGAAAATTGCCATCGTTAACTTTGTTCAAATTTTCGACCAATTCATAGTACTGTTGGATAAAAGATGACAATCAAATTAATTAGGTGAATATAAAGTCCAGAGGAAAAGACATATTACAAAAGATAATTGAACGATTATCTCTGAACATATCTTATCGGGTGGCAATGCCTCTTCGTCGTCTGTCCTCTGTATTCCATAATTTTGAGTGCTGTGCTGTGTTTATACTATAATATACTGTTACCACTCCAAGTATTATCCATACTTATATAGATATAATTTTTGACATAATTTATTAAATTAACGTAAATTAATAAATTAAAATTAATATAAAATATTATAATTATTAAATAAATAATATAATTAATAATTATATTAAATTTAGAATTAAAATTCTTAACACTTAAATTTATTTAAAACATAATTAATTATTTTAGTAATTATAATATATTAATTTATTTATAATTTAATAAATTTATTTTATATTTAAAAAATTATATTTATTATGTTTTAAAATTTATTTAATTATAATTTGAATAAAATTAATTAATATTTGAGTTTGTAGTACTATAAATACTATAGAAATATATTACTATATATAAAAAATATTAAATTTTAATAATTTATTTAACTGTTTAATAATTGTGTTCAATTAAAATTTTTAATTTTTGACATAATTATTTAATGGTAGAATATTAGTTGGTTTAATTTAATACGATATGAAAACAGTATGATAATCCGAATTATTACTCATTCATAAAACAAAGTCACTTCATATATTTTAAGATTAAACTAATAAATTTTGTTAAATTAGTTTATATAAATATCAATATAATCATTTTTATCTAAATTACAATCCATTCTTATCATTTATTATTTTTTGGTGTTTGATTGAAATTATAAAAAAATAAAATTGCAGTTCAAATGAATTGAATTTGAAAAATAGTGAATCTTAATACATAAAAAAATTAAATCATATAATTACAGACAGTAAATGATGAAAATCTCTTTGTTAATTCTGGACACTCATTGTTCTCAACCATAAATTAAGTTTCATCTCAAATTTCTTAATTAAATGACAGTGTATAGCAAAAAAAGGTTCATTAATTTTGTATTAGATTAAACTTCTTTAACACAAGGAAAAGAAGAATGAAGAACAGTATAGCATCCCAAGTAAGACTGTTAGAGAGAGCTTATCGTGTTATAATATTTGCATACTGTTTTTAAAGACTGTTAGAGAGAGCTTGTCGGGTTACAATATTTGCATGCTGTTGTTTTAAAAAGAAAGAGGCTTTAAATCAAATGCGACTTTTCTCTGAGAAAGAGCAAAGAATGGTGGCTTGTGGTCCGTCGAAATTAAAAAGCAACCCCGGAATAAATTCGTTGGGAGTTGAAGGAATTTATGAAAGTGTCAGCAGGTTGGTAGTATAGTGTTCTTCGAAGAGAAAGAAACAGAGATGTTTTGAGAATTAAGAGTTGATGCAATTGGACACCCTCCAAGAATGTTCAAAGGGTGAAAAAGATGAAGATGAGGCAACGCATGAATTCAGGGATTGTTTTTGAAACCGCGGGGGCGGGCAAGCAGCTCCAGCGCACTAGTTAAATTATGTGAACAAGTTATAATTTTTGACATATGAATTTAGCATAGAATAATGAATCTGTTTATCATGTACTTGATGAAACTGCAACAAATAACAATTGTGTTTAGCAACTAACAAAAAGGAAATTTGGGATGGGGCGTTTTGCAATAGGGAGAGTTCATTATCAGATGATGTCTAATTGCGCCGCTTTCGCAAAACTTGGAAGTTGGATGTCCATGTAAGAGCCCAATTATGTAGGCTTATTAGATTGGGCTACCCTATCAACACTTGGAAGTTGTTATGCAAGCTGCAGTCCAAGTAGAAGTTGACGGTTGGGCCCAGCCATCCGAAGAACAAAATTCGATGGTTTGACAATAATACCGCGCGGTCTTCAAGTTTCACCTTTCACTACTCTACAGTTACAACGAGAAGTCAATATNATAAGAGCTTTCAATGATGCAACCCTTTGTAATATATGTCTCTGTTGTTTATGCATGAATGGATTGTTGCTGCTACTAGTACAAACGACTATGCGAGCTATGCATGTTCATGCATGTTTACTTGTTGTACCGTTTTTACCTGGCTCGTAGCTTATGATGAATGAACATGCTTTTCCCCTTCTTATGCATAACATCTGGTGTAATCTACAGTACATGGTGTAACTGGCTACTTTCCTTCTTTGACGGATTCCATGAATTACAAATGATTTTGAAAAATAGCTCATTTCGATCCACAAGAAAGGAAAAAATAAAATCAATTTTCTTTTATACCTTAAAATATATTGATTCTGTTTTTTTTTAATGCAATTCTTACCGGTAACTAAAGAATATTACTTAATATAAATTAAACTCAAGGTGCATACGCATGACTCGTTGAAATACCATAGCAAGGGATAAAGCAGTGAATTCGAACTGACAGGAGTGAGCACCATGTTTAAATATCCTTGCTTCTCTATAGCTAAAGAAATTTAATTTATGCAAGAGTTAGAAGGGTAACACACCGAAAGGGATCGTCTTATATTACTTCCATCCAACTTAATTGAAAGTCCAAATTTGAGAAAATGGTTTAGTAATTCCTTAGGGCTAAGCTTTCGAATATATGAATCATAAATGTATAATACCCACAAACAACATCGTCCGAAGATATTAGCCTTAATGCCTTATCTTGTATACCAAGATGATTATCTAGTTCTGACTTCAATTTCACTAAACGTTATTAGTTGTTGATGTGTGTGTGTGTGCGCGCACATATATACACATTCTTTGTCATATTGTTTAATCACGATAAGAAGATTAATGTGAAGATGAGTTTAAGGTGAAGACTAAGCCAACGAATTTAAGTAAATGTATCTATTCATTCTATAGACAAATTATTTGCGGGTGTCACAGTCAAACAAAAAGATTAATGATAGAATAAATCAAGGGTAAGACAAAGAATTGATGGGACATTACTCAATTCATCTACACTTAGTTTTAACAGTTCAATATTAGTATGAAAAATAAATTTCAATACCGCATTTACTATGTACTGTAGTCTAAATAATTATTAAGAGAAAGATACAAGAAACTACGTGTTACAGTAGTGTTAATTTTCTGGACCAACATCTCTGTCAACGGTCGCAATCGAAGGTGCGAAACGGAGAATTGCCATCGTTAACTTTGTTCAAATTTTCGCCGAATTCATAGTACTGTTGAATAAAAAATAACAATCAAATTAATTAGGTGAATATAAAGTCCAAATGTAAAGACATATAATAGAAAAAAATTGAACGATTACCTCTTTGACATATCTTATCGAATCGCAATTGACTTGTCGTCTTCTGTCCTTTGTATTCAATAATTTTCAGTGCTGTGCTGTATTGTGTTCTGCATTATACTTTTATCACTCCATGTATTATCGATATAACGAAGATGCTTTATATATTTTGAGAATAAGCTAATAAGTTTTGTTATATTAGTTTATATAACTATCAATTTAATCTCTTTTTTTTTTAGTCTAGATTATAATCCATTCTTATCATTTAATAATTCTAAAACATAAATGAAATTTCATAAAAAAAAGTTCTTAATTAAATGACAATATATAGCAAAAAAAAAAAAAATCATTAATTTAGTATCAGGTTAAATACATTAAACACATTAAGTGATGCTCTTGAGATCCCGTGTAAAGTTTCTTTACTAAATATTTCTACTTAAAAAGAATTTAGAAATCATAATATTTATGATAATACCTACAATAATACTAAAATAGCCTTCCATAAATAATCATGTGCTTCTATTTATCTTCTCACTAAATCTCACGACCTTTCAAACGATATCTCTATCTTTCTCTAAATTAAATTTCTTTACTTTTTTATTTTTTATTGTCGAATTTGTAAAATACAAGCATGCTAATTTAATTGATTTTGATTAAAGAAGAAAAATAAATCATATCTTTTATTGGCAAAATTGTAAAGTACACAAACGTTGCATTAACTTGATTTTGAAGATAAACAATGATAAAAAAACGATGAAAATTTATTTAATAATTTAATTTTTGGCTTTTTTTTTTATCAATTATATCACTTAAGAAAGATAATCGATGTGGAATTGAACTAACTCACCAACAACATTCAGGAAAGAGTTATGAGAGAATACAGCTAATTGGTGCATATATTTCTTATTTATTGATAGCCAAATTATTCCATATTGCACAGTTTCTTTCTCTATCACTATAAATCTCTTTTCAACTTATAAAAAATGAAATAATTTAATGTTATTAAATTAGAATTTGACCAAAAAAAAATGTTTAAGGAATTCTGCATGATAATGATAAATTATAAATTTTAACTAGAAAAAATTATAAGAAATTTAATTAGGTATTGAGGAGAAAAGCATAGATAGCCTACCCCAGCTGCAACATAGCTTAATTAGTCAAGTATGACTGCTCTGTGGGTTCCATGCATTGACACCATCGTAGGAATGAATGAAGCTAGGAAACAAACATTTGACAGTTAGTTGAAGTGGCTGAAAACACTTACAATATTCGTTCAACGTTATCTTGTCATTGGACATACATAAGACTTTGCTTTGAGACTTAAAGACCATATGAAACAAAAATCTAAAATTAAAGTTGAGGAAATTAAAGATCCATATACATTGAGATCCCAATTTTTCTGGGTTAATTGCCAACTGTATTGGTAAAATTACTGATTCCTGAAGAGTCTGAACATGATGTAAAGGGGTTAATCAAGCAATATAAGTAAGGGTATTCAGCTAATATTGTCGTTCAAGTAAAAAATGTAAACGTAGCGAATTTGGGAGCAGTTCTTTTTGATTTACTGAACATTAATGTCGGCAGATATATCGTTTTAAAAGCATTACCCTATCTTCATAGGTGAAAAAATACGTGTCGCTTAAGAGAACCTATGAAAAGGGTACCTTATTTATGAATGCAGATATGAATGCATGAGTCATGTGCTTGTTTTTAGCATGCAGTTCGCGTTCATTTTTGTGAAAAGGAGAAGTAACAACTTTATATGAAGCTCAATCACATAATTGATTGTGCAATTTTCCGGTGCATAGAACAAACTCTTAATTTAAATTTTTAATTAAATAATATATATGTATTTATTATTATAATATATATTTTTTTAAAATAAAGATTCTGATGATATATGATATATACTTATTTAACTATAATCTTTCTTGTGTTTCATTATATAATTAATATGAATTATTTGTGTGTTAAATAACTAAGATTCTTAATTAATATCATTTTTTTAAAAAAATTTATCAACAAACTATTTCACGCGTTATATGTATTTGCGTTTTCATTTTTTTAAGATATTATATGTTGCGTCTCATATCATTGGCAAGGGTGAGGTTGTGTTAGTAATTACAAGTGTTAGTTCATCTAATTTAGTAGATATGTTTTTGAGTTATAGAATTAAAGTAGAAATTTGTGATAGGTATTATGCTTAAAATGAATAATATTTGCTTTGTTTTTGAGTTTCGGTCCTTAAAATTTTTCAAAAAAAATTATTATATCTCACACTATTGACAGTTGAAGATGAACTCGAATGTGGTTATAAGTTTGAACTAAATTATAATCCTTAGTTTCTCCTATCACTAGTGGCTGAAGATCATCATGCTGTAAGTTAAAATCCTTAAATTCTCCAAACCAAGACAAACTCAAAATTCAAGAACAAACGATATTACTTGGTCTAAGTTATAATTCTTAGATTCTCCTAATTAAGCAGATGCTTCTTGAATATAAAAGTAAGATGCATCCATGACATGTGTAATGACGCATGCGGGTATGTATGTGTATGGATGTGTAAAGACAATACGTCTCCATGCATTAATTTTAGCCATAATGCATGTGAATGTTGACAAACAATGCTGTTGCCTTTCGTTGATGTGAAATATTTCTCCTTTTATCATGTTTGTATATGGCTTGTACATGACGGACATAGCAAAGCATAGACATGTGCATTGGTTCTCCTTATGCAAGGGCTTTCAGTGAACTTCACACTAGTCACGGACATGCATGGATTTGAAGCGGTATACATTTTGACTCACAGAAATTATATGGTCGGTGCCTAACAGTTCATGTTATTGGATACATATACTTCATATTCAGCGTTACTACCGCGCCGCTTTTGTATCAGTGTTTTGTCGAGAATTCAATTACTTTGGGGCAGAGACTCAGAATGAAATTCAGCTTTTACTGTTGGATCACTTGCGTGCCAAATGTTATTGCGAATTGTCAATGCTTTTTGACCTAACACGGCTCCATAAATAAGATAAACCCATTGGAAAACTGTAAAGTGTGGAAATATTTGCTCACTTTATTTATAATTAAATAATAGTAACAATAAAAATGCATTTTGTCAAGAATTCCTTTTGATTTTTGTCGGTCTGAATTCTCATAACGACGGACGTGTCAGCTAAGGTTGCACATGCTTCAGAGCAAAGGTTATGATCAAATTGCAAATACAAGAACTCATGATATTAAGCCACGTTCATGCTTGGTAGCTCATGGCCTAGTTTTATATATGAACTATGAAGTAAAGTCATCGTCGTAAGTGGGAAATGGAGAAAGCACATAACAACTGGCGGCCGTGGGGACACCCCAGATAATGTATATAATCACTGGCGGTGGTGGGGCCCACTCTAAACATCTACCTGCTTCGGATTCTAAAATTTGTCGTAAAATTAAGTCTCCTAAATTTAACATAAGTTGTGCACTAATTTTTTTATTCAATAATAAATTTTAAAAATGGTACAAACTACAATGAATTAAATAAATTAGTTGTTTTCATTATATTCTAAAGAAGATTAAATTAATTAGTTATATTAATTATTAAAAATTTTTTGATAAAAAATTTTATAACAAAGTCTTGTTTAGTAATGTTGGATCTTGAAATTTGAGAAGACTATTTTTTTTTTATAATACTTAAATTTTGTAATTAAATTTTGATAAATTAATTGAATAATATAAAATATATATTTGATTAAACAATAAAATAATATAACTTTTATCATTTTTATTCTTTAATGATAAGAGTCACACATAAGAAACTTGTCCAGGTCTCCAAAATTCAGGCCATCATGTATATAACCGCTAAAAATTGGTATTAATGCAACCGAAATGGTTGCATGATTGCGAAATATGATGAATCAGTTGTAGAAATGTAGAAAAAAAGTCCATGTGATGGTAAAGCAATGCTATGATTCTGGTTTTGTATGCATACCTAGTATGATCCGTATTGGATTCAAATTTATCTTTTCTCATAAATCACACCTCGCTATAAAATCTGTACACGGTTGCTTTTATTATGTTTAAAATTATAAAAATATGATCAATAAAGTGTTGAGTAAATATTTTTTTTCATAATCTGAGACTAAATCACTTAAATAATTTACGGAATTATTTGAAAATCCTGGTTTTAAATTAAGAATTAAAATAATTTGTTAACTATTCATTTTTAATTTAGAAATTATTTAATTGAAGCATGTTGGCGCAAAACCACATCCTACTACTCTACAAGCTCCTGTCAAAATAAATGAAATTTAACGTGATTGCTACTAGGTAAGAGAGAATGCCATATATTTGATCAATTAGCCAACGAGAGCTCTTCAAAATGTTTTGTTAAGAAAAGATAATGAAACTTATTTCTCAAAATAATTTGCATAAAATATATATATATATATATATATATATATATATATATATTTATGTATGTATGTATGTATGTGTGTGTGTGACACTAGTATTTGTTTGATTAATTCTTTGTTTAATTTTTACTTTTTTTAAAGATTGTAAGAGATTTTAACACGTGATATTTTAAATTTTTTGAGGCTAAATAAAAAGTATGATTTTTGTTAGTTTACTAAAATTTTAAATAACAAAGCATAACTTTTGTTAACTAACTAAAATTTTAATTTTACTTATAGTTTTTTTCTGCTATAATTGATCATATCTTATAACATTTTATCAAATATTTGTAATTTTCTAAAATATTATTAAAAAATTTAAAAAATTATGTGATTGTAAAAGGCAAACACTTTATATGCTGATTGCCCATCAAAATCCAGAGATGGATGCTCATATTTAATTTGTATATATTTGAGAAAATGAGTTCTTGAATTTCGAAACCATAATACAAAAAGAAAATGTTTGAAAAGGGAAGGAGATCAAAATATTTTTATTTATAATTATTAGATTTAAGAAAAAATCTTGACCATTAAATAAAATAGTTGCCACATATCAAAATCGACCAAAAAGTTTAGAAAAAGTTATATACTAGGGAGAGAGGTGCTTGAAAGAGTAAGAAAAAAGGCTAAAATTTAAAGTAATTATTGAAATAATGTGTTTTTAATCTTTATTGATAATTATCCAAATTTTAAAATAAAATTATTAAATAAAATAATGGTCATGAAAAAACTTAAAAATAATTGGAGGACGGATCCGAATCTGTAGCCCATAGCATGATTATCTAAAAAGGAAACCATAGGAGCTACTAGATTTTATGATTAAGTATTCTAAAAATGAGAAACGGAGAAAAAATTTGGAAAGGGAATTTTAAGAAAATTTCTTGACCTGAGAGTAACAAAGAATTTATTTCGTAAATATGAAGTTTCTCAAAGAAGATACCATGTGTTGAAGGATTATTACTTAAAAAAAGAGAGGTGGGGCATATTGCAAGTCTACACCAGGACCAGCCGTGGCCGATAGTCAAACTTATCAACTTAAAAGAGGAACCCAAGTGGGTCGTCTCGTATCTTTGGTCACACAAGAAACCAGAAGAAGATTTTAGTAGCCAGTTTCTTTAGTACTTACTGATACAAGAAAACCAGATACTGTGACATATGTGATGACGATAGGGTCTATTACATTCCCTATAAAAGGCAATTCAGATCCCCAGCGTTTAACACAACATCCAATATTCACTAGTACCAAACTCTAATATGTCTTCCAAATACTTGCTAGTGTTGTTCCTTCTTGGAGCAGTGGTTCTTCTCACCACACCTTCACTGGCTGATAACCACCATGAGCCTCCTAAACACAAGCCCAAACCACCTATCCACAAGCCTCCTAGCGAGCGAAAACTAGTTGAAACTTTAGATGGCAAACCGCCTAAGGGAGTTAAACCACCACCAGGGCACAAGCCACCTTATAGACATCTCTTGGCCGAGGAAGTTAAAGATTCCCAGAAGCCATTCCCAGGAGACAAACCACCAACAGAACCGGTCGGTAAGCCTCCCAAAGGCAAGGGAGAGAAACCACCACCAAAGCAGAAGCCACCACACGGACATATTTTGGCAGAGGAGGCCTCGTACAAGCCATTCCCAGGACGTACGCCACCAACAGAACCAATCGGTAAGCCTCCCAAGGGCAAGGGATATGAGCCACCACCAAAGCACAAACCACCACACGGACACATTTTGGAAGAGGAAGATGAGGACTCGCAGAAGCCATTCCCAGGATACAAGCCACCAACAACCCCAGATGATAAGCCTCCCAAGGGCAAGGGAGAGAGGCCACCACCAAAGTACAAGCCACCGCATGGACATATTCTGGCCGAGGAGGTTGAGGACTCGCAGAAGCCAAACAGGAAGCTGAAGCCACCACCAAAGCACAAGCCACCGCATGGACATATTTTGGCCGAAGAGGTTGAGGACTCGAACAAGCCACCAACTCATGGAGACAGGAAGCCAGGACATCAACAGAAGCCGCCCCATAAACCTCCATTTGCAAACTGATCAGTGCTTAATTATCTATGTCAAATCAGTTTATGTCGCTGAAATAAGAGCTGATCATACTGTTCTATGGATCAGTCACTACTAGTAGAGCGTTACGTATGTTCTTGATTTTCTGATTGTAGTGTTTGTTCTAGCTAGTTGGCTTGTAGCCATTTAGTATATTTTCTCTTGATATCAGTTGATCGAGTTATATATGTACGTGACTTCTGAGTGTTTCCCAGTATATATTGAGATGTTCTGTTTTTAATTGTTGCCTGGCTCTTTTATCTTTTTCTTTTCTTTCATTTTTGTTTGGCATCAATTTTTAGTCAGAAATAGTATCAGATTTATCACATATGCACTAACGAATAAAATAAAAACAAGAAGCAAGACTACAGTAAAAAACAATTGGGTTCGTTGGTAGACTCGCGCCTTCACGCATGCATGGCGTGATATAAGAAAAATATATTTGTTCCTCATAGGAATTTTGTTTTTTAGTCTTTGGTTTTCTTATTAATAATTTTGCTAAGGTGAAAAGCAAAATTTGTTGAGTTGGTCACAAGCAAGAACACACGTCGTGGGAGTTTTATAGCAAAATTTGGTCACAAGCAAAATAATAGCAAGTTTTAAGCCTCGTCGATTCCATGCAAAAAAGGTTCAGGCCACTGGGTCTAAACTTATTGAGACACATGCAGAACAAACAAACGTGTCGTACAAATTTGACCACTGCTTAAATCTATCTGTTATTATATAAGAACCTCGCCAAGTCTATTTAATTTCTGCAAACCTAGCCTCTCACCCCCATCTCTAAGAACAAGCATCCTCTTTTAAAAGATAATCTTTTATATATTTACTTTTAAAAATTTAGTAATATATAAATATAAAAAATAATGAAAGATTAAAATTTTATTTTAATTAAATTATTTATTTATATTTTTAATTTTTTAATAAATAAAAATTAATTAAGGATACAAAATTCTAAGATAGAGGATTCTTATCCCTCTTTCAGTGGCAAAGAAAATGCTATTCTCGTTATTGCTCTCAGTTATGCTAATAATAACAAATATTAACCTTTGAAAATGAAAATTCAATGGGTTAAGGAAAATAAAAAAGAAAAAGTCACAGGGTTTTGTAATGTTCATAATAACACCTAAAGTGCTGAGGCATCAACTGACCCAGTTTTTCATCTCAAAATGCAACGCGCATTTGGTTAATTGAACTAATGATTGCATGATACGTGCTATATATGATGCCTACTATTCTCAATCATGCATTAGTCACCAAAACTAAATCATGTGCGAAATCAAGAAATTCGGATGCATATTTCACACTTAATTTTCAACCATTATAAAATGTTAGTGAAACAATGCAAAGATGAAGATCCATGTTCACATTCTAATGAGAAAAAGCAAATTAAGAACCTATGACTGCATAGAATTAGTTATTTTTTTCTAGGGTCATTTCCATGAAATTAACTATTCCCCAAAATCATGCATCAATTCACTCCATATAAACGTTGTCTTTTCGTTAACTCAGCTGCTTGGCTTTGAAAAAATTCCATTTGGAATAATATATAACTTTCAGATAAAGTCAACCTGAGATGAAATTAAAAATTTAATTTTAAACAGAGTGAAGTTTACCGCTGATGAGAAGGAATTCTTAAAGAAATCTTAGTGCCTCTCTAACCTTGCGTCTCTTTATTTCGGAACCATTTGGCTGAAATGTCCAAATTTTGAACTCCTTGGGACCCAGATGGACCATGTTGTCAGCTGAAATTCAGCGAATTCTGTATTAACTTGCGGCAAATCCATGCATGTCATATCAGATCGGGGCCTAAACATGTCTGACATATACTTCCTAGTATTGTTTGCTGCTGTTGCAGTGGTTTTTGCCACTCCTTCCATAGCTGATTTTCAGAATCCTCCTCATTATGAACACAAGCCCGAAAACAACCCACCAACCCCATTTCACAAACATCCTAAGGAAGAGAAACCTCATCATAATAAGCCAATGCCACCAACTCTGCCTCCCAGTGAAGTAGCTCCATCGCCATTAATGCACAAGCCACGATTTCAGAAACCACGCCCAGAACGCAAACCACCGATGCACAAGCGTCCATTTGAACAAGAGCCACCATCACTACCTCCGAAAGCAGAAGCGTCTTTAATCCACGACCCATCTCCACCTTTTAATCACTACCAGCCGGCATATCCTCCGGTACAGGAAGATCCTCACAAGCCACCGTGGAAGATGATGCCTCCTCCATCTCCATATAATAAGCCGCCTCACAGCTTAACATCACCTGTCCATCCCAACTGAACTGAGTTACTATCAATATAATTAAACAGGGATTAATCACTAAAAATAAGAACTGAGTTCTCTGTATGCCTATACGTACTAGCTAGTGCGACGTGTGTAGCTTTATAATTATTACTAGCCAAGATTGTATTGCTCCTGTAACATTACTTCTATCTATAACATTATACATATTTATTTCCAATCCATGCTTCTACTGAAGTGCTCGTGTTTTTTTTTTTTTCTTCTTTCTTTTTAAAATTTTTCAAACTAATGCCGGGGCTCAAAAATTCGAGTTGCAGCATAAGGTGCATGTTACAATAATTAATGAGAAGATATAGAATAAAAATCCAATAACTATTCCTCTTTGCCATATGATAACGTGATTATCACCACAAAAAAGCAAACCCTGACATCATCTAGTGTGTGTGTGTGTGTGTGTGTGTGTGTGTGTGATCAATTATTCTCAAATCTCAAGGGGAGAGTAGGTCGGATATGGTGTAGCTTGGATTCAGGTCTTAAAATTCCTATTAAACTGCAAATAGTTACTCATAAGTCAAATTTTAAACATATTGTACTATATATGCATGCAAGACTTTCAGATTGATATGTCATATTAATATGACATAAATTTCAAATTAAACATATCATAAAAATTCTTATATTGCTAATAGGTGCCAAAAATATTTTAATTTTTTTTTTATTAATTTTCAGTTATACATTTAACAAGAAACTTTATAGAATTCAGAAGATTTAAATTCTATGATGATCTCCTGTATAAATTTTAGATGCAAATGCAACACTCTGGATTAGATTTCCCCCGGTTTATGATCACATTGGTGCAAAGTAAATGTTAGAGATGGTATTCAAAATGAATAATAAAATCAAACTAAAGATAAGGATTGCGGAAATTTTAATGAAGGAAAAGAAACGTACAAATTAGCTTAGGTGCTCCCCCAGTTTTTCCACCTTGCCGGCTGAACATGGACCCAAATTCAGCGATCACATGTATCATACGCCCGATAAATTACAAAACATAGTTTGAATTTTGACTGGTAGAGTACTGCTTGGCCAACGTAGGCGCCGCGCACAAGAACTCTATAAAAGGGCGCCGGTTTTCGGTACGCTAATACCATAAAAAAAAATCACAGAAGAATTAATCACTATGGCTCTCACGCACTTGCTAGCGTTGCTTCTCGGGGTGGTGGTTCTGGCCACTCCATCACTCTCTGATCACCATAACCCACCCGTTTATCGTCCACCACACAAACCACCGGTTAGTTCTCCGCCACACAAACCACCGCCTTTTTATAATTACGAGAAACCCCCGCATTTGGAGCAGCCGGTCGGACCACTCGAACCTCCCAAGAAACCACCGAAGCTTTCCAGTACAGAGAAACCATTCCCTGAACATAAGAAGCCACCGATTTACAAACCTCCCAAGAGCGAGAAGCCATTCCCAGAGCACAAACCTCCCAAAACAGAGAAGCCTTTCCCGAAACACAAGCCTCCCCACAAGCCTCCGCACAACTGATTTGGATAAAAATATAAGAAAAAAGATAAGTATCTAGAAATAAGATCTCCTGTGGAGTCATACTTTCTTGCGTCTTATTTAAGTTATAATTACTTGGGAATGCTTTTTTCAGTGGTATGCCTGATTTATGTGTGTGTCAATTTGCATGTAACTGATGAGCATATTCCAATTTCTCCAATGTAAAAGGCAGTTGAGTGCCAGATAGTAGTGATGGCTATAATAATACGTCTTCGTTTCCGATTTCCCCATTCTCAAACTCTGTGTTTTTGCCGCATAAATGAATTTCTTGGGCTGACGTACGTAAACAGTAGCGATTAAAGCATATATGTTATAGTATATTTCAAAACATGACAGTTTAAATGATTAACATCAACTTTTATTGAAGAGTACTCGTAATATTCTTATAATAGATATTTAGCCATTACGTCCTACAATTCAAAATCAAAACACTTCAATTTCTTCTGTTGTTTAACTCCACGTGATGACTCATATGTCAATTTTTCAACGAAGATTATGCAATAAAATCATATTGATCTGTGATCATTAATTTGACATTACCTCAAATTAGACATAAGTTTCAATTATATATATAAAATAAAAATGTTCATAAAAAATTTCGGAAAAATTAAATCCCGTGATGTTAGAGACGGCATGGATAACCTGATAATCTGTATGAGAAATTCGACACTGCATACTACACATGATCCAAAGAAATTTTCAAAACACGCGGGTCCCCCACAACTAATTTGGATAAAAATAAGCTAGCGCTCCTGCCGACAAGTCTTATACGTCTTATAAAAATTATGATTTCTTGTCTGTCATATTTCGGTAATAACTAGTACTTTGGAATGCTCATTTTAGTGGCATGTATGCATAGTTGATCTATGATTTTGATTGTTTCACATGAGAGTCAGTTGCCTTGATGGCTGCAATAATATGTATTCGTTTCCTCATCCCCCCATGCTCAAACTTCCTGTGTTTTTGCCGCAATAGACGAATTTCTTGGCTGATGTAATTAGAGTCATATGTGTTATATAGTATTTCCGTGCCCATCCGAAATGCATCGTAAGTTGACCCAAAAAAAAAAAATTTGTACGATAGGACAATATTTAATGCATGTTTGGTACTATTATATTTTAACTCAATTTTTAGAATATAATACTTGAAATATTTAATATAATAATAATTTTTATTTAAAAATATTAATTTTAATTTGATATCTAGTATATTCAACCAATATAATGGATAATACTTTTATTAAATATAAAGTTTTCTTTCTTTTGTATTAACCTTCTGATATCCTTATGAGCACTAAATAAAAGGTTCCCCAATGTTCTGCTATTGTTATTGTAACATTTACTTTTTCTTAAATATATACTATATATTTATGTATAGATAATAAGTTATGTTTTATGGTGTATATGCATTATATAAGAAATAATAGGACATGTTATGAATAAGGTATAACTTTGGAGTCTAATAAATAAAAAAGGTCAAATTAAGAACTGAATTGAAAATATAGATTAGCATAAATAAAATAGTTAAATTTTTGTTAAGGGATTTGACAAATTTGGGAGAAAGAAAATACAAGAACAAGAGATAAAAAGAAGGAAAAAGAAAAAGATAAATAGTAAATTTTTTTCTTTATTTTATATTTATTTTTGGATTAATGATTGTAATTAGTTTAATAAGCAATTTTATTATTTATGTTTCATAGAATATGGTGATTACAATTTATGATTAGATTGTAATATTTAGAGTTTAAATTTTTCGTAATTAAAAATTAAAGATTATTATTTGTGGATAGATAATGGAGGAAAAATATATGACAGTACCTCAGCCGTGCATTTTATAAAATCGTGTGTTATGAATTTGATGGATAGAAATGACGAGTCAAAGTTATTTATCCATTCCCTAACCTCCAATCAATTTCCTATCCCACACTAATCGCACTACTCCCATTATAAGAACCTTTGGGAATTTAGGCCATAACTAATGTGAATAAATTAGACATTTGTGAGGTTATTATAAATTTTATTTCATTAAAAAGTATTAAGTTTATAATTTTTGATGATTTTACAAATTCAACATTATGATTATGAAAACTACTTATTTTGGTTAAATAGTTGAATAGTAAAATTATTTTAGTTAACAAATCCTCGCGAAAATTTTAAAATTTTTTATATTGACTTTTAATTATGTCTATTACATCATATTAAAATTTTAATATTAATTTTTTTATTTTTGAATTGTTGTGAAATTTTAAATAAACACATCTCATTGCTGTTTTGTTTGGCACAATTTAGTGTTTTAAAAATAAATTTTATTTAAGATAATTAGAGAACAAATTTAAACTCAAAACTTTTAATGTCTTACTGTTTATATGTATTTATCATCTTTGTAAAATCCTATAACATTTAAAAATGTATTATAGTTTTAAAAAAAATTAAAGTTTGGGATTATTCAGTAGATTTTCTAACACTAATAGAATAAACGATCATGTTTGAAATACGAAAAAACTTAATTTTATGAGGGATTATAGATTGATATTTTTATTTGATCTTATTTTATATTTCTTAAATATCATGTTATCATTTTATTGGAAAATAATATCATTTAAGTTATAAGAACAATTCTTAAAAAATATAAGATCAATTTTTATAAGTTTAGAAATATTAAATTGTTAAATAGATCAAGTGTTATAAGTTATACTATTAAAGTCTAATAAGTTATATTGTATTTTATGGTAGTATATCTAAACCTTATGAACGGTAATTTTTTTATTGAGGTTAAAGTGCTTAAATTAGCATTTGTTATAGTCATCAAGAGATAAGTATATTAGACTTTTTATAGAAAAAAATTTATAATAAATGTATATGTATGTATTTGATTATATTTTTAAAAGTATTTTAAAATTATATGCTATTACAAAACTATTTATTTTTACATTATTTTGTGTTATGTGATTGTTCATGACGATGTGATTATATATGCGATGCTTATAAGTTGTGTATATTGACATTGAAGTATGAAAATATGTATTTGGTTTTAAATGATTAGAAAGTAATTTTTTTTTTTTGTTAAAGAAAAGTGCTCGTAAAATTTAAAATTTGTATATTAAGATATCGAATTTTATTATTTGCTTAGTAGGCAATTATAACTGTACAATAAGTTTTATAAGTGTAGTCATTTTTTCAGGTGTTATTATTAAATATTGTTCAATGTTCCGTATGATTTGAAAGAGACTTTTAGGAATACCTATAGGTGTATTGTATCTTCACATATTAAAGAACTTACTATTAATTAAAGTAAGGATGTGACTTTTATCTTCGAGTATAAATGTTTATGGTTTTTAAAAATGATACGTTTCACTTACGCTTACCTCACATATAGTATATTATCAATAGATGACATTGACTTAATTAATAGTAAGTGATAAATGAAATTCTACTAAATAATAATTTAAAGAAGATATTTCTAATAAATTTTAAAAAAAGATTAATTCTACAATATTTAAGTGTTATGAAATTTTTGGAAATAGTTATGTTTTTGTCCCGTGCCATAACATGCACAAGCATTTTATATCTTATATGTGTATTATATATATATATATATATATATATATATATATATATATAAAATATACTTATTAAATTTAAAACTCGTATAGTTTATTACAATTTTCAATGATTTAAAGATTATGCGTAAAATGAATGGATTTGATTGAACTTTTGCTATCCTTCGATTCCCTAAACTTTAGCACTTTTAAAAATTTTCATTTATCACATTATTGGATTATATGATTCATTTTAAAGATTTATTGTTATCATGATTAGAGATAATTGGCTAGTTGTTTTATATATGAGTTTTAATAAGTATTGAAATTTTCTTAGTCGTGTTACGTGAATGATTTGAGCATTATGCAACCCTTTTGAAATGGGGGTGTTACAGTTATGCTGTAACAAAAAGTTTTAAAGCAATTTTCTAAAATTAAAACCCTTAAAAATCAATTTTTTTTTTTGAAAATATTGTGCATATACATATATTTTGATTTATGAGGAATCAAAAATTGATTTAGAAAGAATCAATGACTGACTTAGATATTGGAGGGCATTCACAAAGAATCAAGGATTCATTTACAAGAAATTGATGACTGGCTTAGATATTAGAGGATTTTTATTGGACATCCGATATCCTTGATTCGGCGAAAATAAAATTGATGACTTATCCTTTTCTTTATTAACTTGTGGATGTTTGTAAAACAAAATTGTGGTTAAAGGTGCTAGATTCTAGTCGAAATCCTTTGATGCTTTTTCATTGATACTTAAGTTAATATAAAGGTTTTCTATAATTATTTATGTTGGATGACACTTTGTTCTTTTAAGAAAAATTCCTTTGACTTTCTTTTACAAGCTATTAATTTGTTTGTATTTTGGTACATTCCTTTCTTTGTGTCCTAGTAAAACATTTTTTTTAACCTTCTCTAAAACTCTCCAATCCTTTAGATAGAATTAGGAGTTTGATAATAAGAGTATGTTAAAAATTATTTCTTAAAGAATCCTCAAAACTTTAAGAATTTTTTGTTATTAAGACTAAAGGATACAAATTTGTTCTTTAACTCCTATTTTTTATCTTGACACATTTCTGTTAAGGTGCGACCAAAGTCTCACATTAACTAATTAAGGGGAGGATCATGGATTTATAATTATAGATGTTATCTCCATTGGTACGAGACCTTTTGTGTGGAGTCCAAAAGCTAATCTATGAAAACTTTGGCTTAAAGTGGAGAATATCATACCATTGTAGAGATAAAGTAAGGTTTATACTTATAACAAATGGTATCAGAACCATATCTTTATTTATTAATGTGGAAAAAATCACTCAGTGTCGAACAAAAGTGGGGGGCCTTCCATGTCACAATTGGTTTCGAATTCGTAAGCTTAAGGTAGGTAGAAAGCTCTGATCTTTAAAAAAGACGCGTGTACTGCACCTCACGCATGGTAAAAGACGAGTTGGCCTAGACAAAGAAAGGACAATGGATGATTGTTTGAGAGGAGGCCAAGGTGTGGTCGCGTGGTCCTTTGTTCAAAAGGATAATTCATTAAGGTGCGACCAAAGTCCCACATTGGCTAATCAAAGGGAGGATCATGGGTTTGTAAGTATGAACATTATCTCCATTGGTACGAGACCTTAAAGTAAATTCAGGAGAGTTTTGGCCTGAAGTAAACAATATCATATCATTATGAACATAAAATAAGGTCTCTACTTGTAACAATTTCGAATAGTTCCTTTGGCTCCTCTTATATCCTCAAGTTATATGTGGACTATCAGGATGACCTGTGTGTGCGAAAATACCATGTGCCAACAATGTGCATTGGTTCTCCTTGTGCAAAGAGGTTTCAGTGTTCAACTATCTATGACATGCATGCATGGATTTGATTCGGTATACACTTTGACTTGAAGAAACATTATTGGATAAATACACTTACCATGCCACTATTGTAACAGATATTGTCGAAAATTCAATTACCTTAGCGCAGAGACCGAGAATGACATTCAGCCTTTACAGTTCATCACTTACGTGCCAAATGTCATCGCGACTTGTCACTGCTTTTTGACCTAACACGGCTCCTTAAATATGATAAACCCACTGGAAAACCGTAAAGTATGAAATATTTACTCACTTTATAATTAAATAATAGTAACAACAACAAACGCGTTTTGTCAAGAATATCTTTTGATTTTGTCGGTCTGAATTCTGATAATGATCGACGTGTCCACTAACGTTGCATCTTCGAAACAAATGTTATGATTAAATTGCAAATGCAAGAACTAATGATATTAAGCCACGTTCATGCATCGTAGCTCATGGCCTAATTCCATACATGAACTTTGAAGTCGAGTCTAAGTGGGAAATGGAGAAAGTACATGGCGGCTCTGGGGAGACTCAAGAGGCGGTTCATTGGTCCAAAATTAGAGTTTCAATTAAAATGAATTATATATATATATTTTAACTTACCATTAGACTTTAAATATATACAAGTTGTAATATTTGATTTTAAAAAAAGATTAATTAAGCATTATTTTTATAAGTATGAATTCACCCAACTTATTTTATGATATAAGTAAATTTATTTTATTTAATTTTTAATTATCATATCATATATTATTTGCAAACTTCTTTAATTGATTTTTTTGTTTGTTTAAAGAAACTAGGCCTGACCTAGTAAGTTGTACCATTTACAACTGAGTTTATCAAAAACAAAAGCCAAAATAAGGAAGTCAAGAAAGAAATAGAGTCACAAAGTAGAAACGAACAGAGAAGGAAAAAAAAATTAGAGAAGAAATCGCGAGGGAGAGACCGAGAGAAGAAAAAATAAAGGAAAGAGAGCGACACCTTTTTAAAGTTGAAATTAATTAAATTTTACCTTTAATCTACCATGGTCCCAAAAATTAAATATTTTAATTATATTATTTACTAAAAATTATTTGTAAAAAATTATTAGTGATTTTGCAATTTAAAATTTAAGAAAACTAATTTTTTTTATTATTATTGCTTAGTTTTGTAATTGAATTTTAATAAATTAATTAATTAATACGATATACTTATTTGATTATATAAAAGTAAATAAAGTGTTAGAATTTAATTTTATATTTAATAATAAAATAATATAAATTTTATTCATTATCAGTAAGGGATTACACTTTAACCGACATCCTTCAAAATTCATGGCCTGGCATGTATATAAACGCTAGAAATTAGCATAAATGCAGCTGAATGCTTGCATGATTACGAAATATGTTGAATCAGTTGTAGAAATGTAGAATACAAAGTCCATGTGATGATAAAGGAATGCTATAATTCTAATTTTCTGTACATGCCTAGTATGATCTGCAATTTGGATTTAAATTTATGTTGATTAATTGGCTAACGAGAGCTTTGCACATTGTTTTGTAAAGCTGCTGTAAGATACTCTTTTCTTTTCGTAAATGAAGAAGATGTGAAATTAAAACTGACTAAGGAAACTTTTTTCTCAAAATAATTAGCACAAAAATAATATAAAACAAGAGATTAAAATTCAGGTTAATTATTTAAATAATATATTTTAATTTCCATTTATAATAATTAAAATTTGAGAATAAACTTTGAGTATTAAATAAAATAATTGACATGTACTAAAATTTTTTAAATACCTGAGAGATTTGAAAAAAGAAAGAATTTAAGTATTAAATAAAATAATAAATATATTAAAATATTTTAAAAAAAATTAAAAATAATTAGATCAGGCCGAATTCAAATCTATAGCCCATAGTATGATTATCTAAAAATGAAATCAGACGAGACACTGGATTTTATGATAAAATAATTGAGAAAATTTCTTGGCAAAAGAGTACCCAAGAATTTATTTCATTAATACGAAGTTTTCACAAAGAATTTAGTTCTCAAAGACTGTCAAACATTATTTTATGACAAAAATTATTACTTAAAAAAGGGAGGTGGGGCGCATTGCTTGCTAGTCTACAACAGGACCCCTCTTGGGTTCTCTAGTATCTTTGGGCACACAAGAAGATTTTAGTAGCAAGTTTCTTTAGAACTTACTGATACAACAAAACAAGATGCTGTGACCTTGGGTATTGACGAAAGAGTCTCTCACATTCCCTATAAAAAGGCAATCCGGTTGCTCTTCTGTTAACACTACATCCAATATTCCCAAGTGCTAAACTCTAATATGTCTTCCAAATACTTGCTAGTGTTGTTCCTTCTTGGAGCAATGGTTCTTCTCACCACTCCTTCATTGGCTGACCACCATGAGCCTCCTAAACACAGGCCCAAACCTCCTATCCACAAGCCTCCTAACGAGCGAAAACTAGATGAAAATTTAGATGGCAAAACGCCCAAGGGAGTTAAACCACCACCTGAGCAAAAGCCACCACATAGACACCTCTTGGCCGAGAAGGTTGAAGATTTCTACAAGCCATTCCCAGCAGAAAAGCCACCAACAGAGCCGGTCGGTGAGTCTCCCAAGGGCAAGGGAGAGAAACCACCACCAAAGCACAAGCCACCACACGGACACATTTTGGCCGAGGAAAATGAGGACTCGCACAAACCATGCCCAGAACACAAACCACCAACAGACCCAGCCGATATGCCTCCCAAATGCAGGGGAGGGAAGCTACCCCCAAAGTGCAAGCCGCCACACGGACACATTTTGGAAGAGGAAGTCGAGGACTCGCAGAAGCCATTCTCAGGACCCAAGCCACCAACAAACCCAGATGATAAGCCTCCCAAGGGAAAGGGGGAGAAGCCACCACCAAAGCAAAAGCCACCTCACGGCCACATTTTGGCAGAGGAAGTTGAGGAGCCGCAGAAGCCATTCCCACCAACCAAGCCAGATGATAAGCCTCCAAAAGGCAAAGGAGAGAAGCCACCGCATGGACACATTTTGGCCGAGGAAGTTGAGGGCTTCGACAAGCCACCCAGTAAGGTGAAGCCACCACCAAAGCACAAGCCACCGCGAGGGCACATTTTGGCCGAGGAAGTTGAGGGCTTCCACAAGCCGCCCAGGAAGGTGAAGCCACCACCAACAAACCCAGATGATAAGCCTCCCAAGGGCAAGGGAGTTAAACCACCCGCATAAACCTCCATTTTCCAACTGATTGGTGTTTAATTATATGTCAATTACAGTTATGTACATCGCCGAAATAAGGACCGATCATACTGTTCTATCGATCAGTCACTACCACTAGTTCTTTACTTATGTTCTCAATTTGATGATTGTAGATTTTGTTCTAGCTTGTTGGCTTGTAACTTTTGAGTTTGATCCACTTATATATGTACGTCGACTACCTAGTGTCTCCCTTTATACATTGAGATGTTCTTTGTTTAATTGGCTGGCTCTTTTATCCTTTTTTTTTTTAAATTTTTGTTAGCATTATGTTTAAACTGCGATAGTCTCAGATATGCATTAACGAATTAATAAGAAGAAATAAAATAAAAACAAGAAGAAAGATCGTAGTAAAAAAGAATTAGGTAAGGCGGAGGACTTGTGACTACACGAATGCGCGGCATGATATAAGAAAATTATATTTGTTAGCCATAGTTATTTTTTTTTTTTTGTTTATGAATAATTTTGCTACGGCGAAAAACAAAATTTGTTGAGCTTGTCACGAGCAAAACACACGTCATGGGAAGTACGTGGCAAAATAATAGCAGGTTTAAGCCGCATTGATTCCTTGCCCCTCAGGCCAACTAGTTATACAAATGGACAATCCCGCCAAGTCCAATTAATTTCTGCAAACCTTACCTATCATTCCCATCTCTTTGAATGGCAAAGAAATGCTAATCTCGTTATTCCTGTCAGTGATGCTTCTGATCACCATTCCCTCTCCTGCCCAACCTTGCCACTACCACTAGCAGCTTGGATTCCTACCCAACTTTCATTCTGAATCGCTTTCTCTTGTCGACAATGCTAAAAAGTCGCAACCGCCGCAAGATAGGAGCACTCATATGGCGGATAACAGTGATCCACGTCGCAGGTCGCCGCCGTTAAAACGTCCCGGCCATGAGTGATAATACTAATGCTTATAGTGCTAGAAATAAGAGGTGTAGAATGGCTCATGAGTCATCAAAAGCAAATCATGTACGAACTCAAGAAATGCGGATGCATATTTACGTGCAATTGTCCACCATCATACAATCTTAGTGAAATAATACAAAGTGCAAAGATGAAGATTAATATTCTAATTGGAAAAAGCAAATTAAGAACCTATGACTTCATAGAATTAGTTATTTTCTGGGGATCATTTTTATGAAATTAACTATTCGCTAAAATCATGCATCGATTCACTCCATATGAACCTTGTCCTTTTACTAACTCAGCTGCTTACGTTTGAAATAATTCCATTCGGGATATTATATAAATGTTACAATTTAGCTAAAGGCAAGCTGAGGTGAAATTGAAAATATAATGTTAAACGAGTGAAGTTGATGGCTGATGACAAAGGAATCCTTAGAGAAATCTCAGTGCCTCTCTAACCTTGCGTCCCTCTAATTCGGAACCAAGCTTTTGCTTAAATATCCAAATTTTGAACACCATGGGACCCAGATGGACCCTGTTACCAGCTGAAATTTAGCGAATTCTGTATTGACTTGTGGCAATTGCATGTATGAAAAAATGAACAAGAAGGCGTCGAGGCACTGTAAAATGGCATCCATACTTCCGAGTTCTGAACCATCATATATCATATCCATACTTCCAAGTTGTGTACGCGTACTTCGTAGTATTAGTTGTCGTCGTTGCTTTGGTTTTTGCCACTCCCTCCATAGCTGATTTTCAGAATCCTCCACATTATGAACACAAACCCGTGTTAAGGAGTATTAGGATCATGAAGGCAAGTCTGGAGCTGGTTAGCTGACTCTGTTCCTGCAGCTGAATATTGCTAACTTATGAAGCTTCTTTACCCTGCCAGGTTGGAGCTGATGTGGAGAAAACACAGATTTAGTAGAGCTAGCTTGCTAGTTGTGCAAGCTGATTCTGTTATTTAGTTTGTTACTCAACAATTCAAGTTAGTTACTAATCAAGCTTAGCTCACGTGAAGATTGTTAGAGTTAGCTTCTGATTCATGTAAATAAACAAAGCCTTGTAGACTTTTCTTTTCATTCTTAATCAGTAAGAATTGACATTCAGAAATATAAGTTTCCTCTGCTTTCTCTCGTACTCTCTTAGCTACCAAACAGTACAAAAAATTCAATTGTCAAATTCTAACTACCTGAACGCAATACCACTTACCCCATTTCACAAACATCTAAGAGAGAGAAACCTCATCATCCTAATCCAATGGCACCAACTCTGCCTCCCAGTGAAATAGCTCCATCGCCATTAATGCGCAAGCCACCATTTCAGAAGCCACACCCAGACCACAAAGCACCGATGCGCTAGCCTCCCTTTGAACATGAGCCACCAACACTGCCTTCAAAAGTAGAAGCACCTTTAATCCACGAGCCATTTGCACCTTACAATAACTACAAGCCGGCATATCCTCCGGTAAGGAAGATCCTCACAAGCCACAGCGGAAGCTGATGACTCCTTCATTTCCATATAAGAAGCCGCGTCACAACATAACATCACCTGTCCATTCCAACTAAGTTACTAGCAATATAATTAAAAAGAATTAATCACTAGAAATATGAGCTAGTTTCTGCTACCCGCCTACCCGTACTAGCTAGTGCGATGTGTGGTATAAAGAATACGAGGACATATTATTTCAGATTTTAATGTGTAGTACAATGAGAGCGAATATGCTTTTATGCAAGAAATTCTATCTGAAAAGAGGAAAACAAATTGAAGAAATAAAAGTAGTATGTACACGAATCATGACAGGAAGGAATTTCTTTTTTATTCAAGATTTCCAACTCATGTAGCCGTTGGTAATGTAGCCGTTGCTGAGCTTGCTGACTCTGTTTTTATTCTAAGTTTCCTTGCTCTGTTTCTATTCTCAATTTCAGATCTTGCTCTTTATCATACCCCCTAAAGTTTGGAAGGGAAGGTAGACAAACCCCCAGTTCGTATCGAAGATTAGAAAACTGCGATTTCGACAGTACCTTCGTTAAAATATCCACAATTTGATTATTTGATGGTACAAAGTGGGCTTTTAAAGAATCTGCTGCAACTTTTTCATGAACAAAGTGATAATCCAATTCTATGTGATTCGAATGAACATGGAATACCGGATTCCTTGTCACGCATAGAGCACTAATATTATCACTTAGTAATCATGGGGTCTGGAGAAGAGGCAGCCCAAAAACGTAAAGCAAATATGTAATCCAAGTAATTTCGGCGGTTGTAGATGCTAATGCTCTATATTCAACTTCTACACTAGGGCGCAAAATAGTCAGTTGTTTCTTTGAGAACCAAGATATACAATTGGCTCTAATGTAGATGGCATACTCCGTTGTGCTTTGTCTAGTTTCAATGTATCCTGCCCAATCTGCATCACAAAAAACAAAGATAGTTAATGAGCTTTGTTGTAAATAACGTAGATCATACTTCCATACTTCCTTTAAGATAACGTAGAATTCTTTTGACGGCACAAAAGTTTGCTTCAGTTGGTGCTTGAAAGTGGTGGAAAACTTTGTTCACAGCATGTGCTATATTCGGACGTGCAAATGTTAGATATTGTAATGCTCCAACAATTTTTCAATAGTTTGTAGGATTTACAAGCTTCTTGACATCTTGTTGAAGTTGTTGCTTTTCTACCATTTGAGTTGCAGAGTAAGCACTTTCCATCATTTTGGTCCTTTGAAGAATGCCTCTTGTGTATTTGCTTTGGGACACAAACACTCCTCCATTGAAGTACTTAATTTCAAGGGCAAGAAAGTAGTAAAGTTTACCCAAATCCTTCAATGCAAATATCTTTCTGAAGAGATTGATTAATCGCTCAATAAAAGAGTTGTCATTTTCTGTGATAATAATGTCATCTATGTACATAAGTGTTGGTATTATGCAAGTATTTTTATGCAAACAAATAGAGAAGAATCTACTTTACTACATTTAAAACCAAGATGAAGAAGACAGTGAGATAGCCTATCAAATTAGGTGCTTGTTTTCAGCTATAAAAAGATTTTTGGAGCTTATAGACATGAGGAGGAAAGGAAGGGTTAGAGAAACCTAAAGGTTGTTACGTGTAAATTATTTGTCAAAATATTTCAGGGACTTTTAATTGCAATTATTAATGAAATTTAAAATAATTGTCATGTATGTAGAAAGTTTAGCCTTCTATAATTCAAATGGTGGTAATAACCATACAAACACAACAATAAAATATAACGTAAACAAGAGGCTTGACTTTCTACAATATTTAAAAAATAGTGACTACCATATAGTCACAATAATAAAGGTAAGAGACTTAACTTTCTATTAGATTTAGGAGGTAGTACCTACTATGCAATAATAATAATAACAGAATATGAAAAATAAATAATACAAAATTTATGTAAAAAATTTTCAAATTAATTGGAGTAAAAATCATGATTAAGGTAGAAGAATTCACTATAAAAAGTAGATTTACAACTTCTTACTCAATACTACTCTTTCAAATATTTTAGAAAATATACTCAAACAGAGTTTTGGTAATATTCTAAAAAAAATTGAGAAGTTACGGGAAATAGAATAATTAAACTGAGATGAAATGAGATTGCATGGGATGAGTAAAACTGAAGTGGAGAATGCATCTATTTATAATAGAAATAGTCGCTCGTTCATCCAATGAAAATCTTCAATTTCCTTGCCGTCTTAACCTCAATTGCGGCCTGCCCAATTTCTTCAATTGAAAGCAAAAGCAGTAAGGAAGAAGAAGTCAATTTGACTTCTTCTTCCTTACTACCATGCCTAATTATATTCTCCCATTTGGAGACTTTGATTGAGAATTAATCATGTCTCTACAGTATTATTTCTACCTTGAAATTCTATACTACTTACGTTTTTGCCAGGCCATCGGAAGATTGACACCATTTAAACTTGTCAATATTAATTAGCTTAGTTAAGACATCAGCGAAGTTATCTTTAGTGTGTATTTTCTACATATCTATACTTCCCTCCTTCACTACTTCTTATACATGATGAAATTAAACACTTATGTGTTTTGTTCTGCAATGAAAGGTTAGATTTCTTGCAATGTGCAAAGCACTCTGACTGTCATAAAATAAAATCATCTTTTCTTATTTGTACCCGAGTTCTTCTATAAACTTTTTAATCCAGATTACTTCTTTGCATGCTTGTGTAGGTACCATGTACTCTGCTTTTATTATAGATAATGCTATTACAATTTGCAGTTTTGAAACCCAACTCATAATTTCTCTTGCAAGTGTGAACATATAGCCCGTAGTGGATCTTCTTTTATCAAGATCACCTGCATAATTTGAGTCTACATAACCTCTGACAATAAAATCTGATTTTCTATAATATAATGTAGCATTTGAGGTTCCCCTGATGTATCTCAATATCCTTTTCATAGCATTTCAATGCTTTTTACCAAGATTTACCATAAATTGACTAATTACTCCCACTATTGTGCAATGTCCAGTTTTATACATATCATAAAAAATATTAAACTTTTCACTATTGATGCATATAGTATTCGTAACATTTTCACTCTTTCTGCTTTATTGTTTAGACATATAACTGAGGATAATTTGTAATTTAGAAGAAAAAGGTTTAGAGATTGATTTATAATCTTGTATATTAAAGCGTCACAAGATTTTATTTAAATAATTTTTCTAAGAAACCAAATCTTCCTGTCTTTTTTGTCTTAGTGAATCTGCATCCCTAAAATCTTGTTTGCTGGTCCTAACTCCTTCATATTAAATTCCCTAGTTAATTGTGTCTTTAATTCTTGGACTTGATTTTTGTTAAAGCCTACTACTAATATGTTGTCCATATATAATATTAAAATGATTATATCTTCACCAAATTTTTTGAAATACGTACAATAATTTAAGTGTAATTTATTGTATTCAAAGCTAACAATGATGGAATCAAATTTCTTGTATCAACACATTGGCGCCTACTTAAAACTGTATAGTGATTTGGTCAACTTGCAAACCAAGTTCTTTTTTTTTTCTGAAAAATCTTTTGGTTGGAGCATGTAAATTTCTTCATTAAGTTCTCCATGAAGAAATACAGTTTTTATATCTAATTGGTCTGGATGTAAGTAAAATGTAGCACACATAGTCAAAAGTACTCTGACTGTAATGAATTGTATAACAGGAGAAAAAATCTCATTAAAGTCAATGCCTTTTTTTTTAGCATACCATTTAACTACCAATCTTGCACAATACTACTCAACTTAATCATCACTATGCCGTTTGATCTTGTAGACCCATTTATTTCCAATAGCTTTTTTTCTATGTGATAGTGGTATAAGATTCTAAGTCTTATTCTTATGAAGAGCTTCAATTTCCTCCTACATTGTTGTTATCTACAGAGATGCATTTGAGTTACTCGTTGCTTCTTGAAAAGTTGACAATATGTAACATTACCCTCAATAATGTATTTTGATTGCCAAGATGACGTTCTTTTCTCATGAATTGATCGTTAAACTTCTGAAACCGTAGGCTCAACAAATCATCTACGTGCTCTGATATTAACTCAGAAAAATTTGTTGTGATTTTTCTTCCACTTGAAAGGTAGTAATCTCTGGTTCCTCTTCTTTAGTGCTATCATCACTTTTCTTTTATAGTTTATTTTTTGTAAATATAACATCTTTGCTGATAATTAGCTTGTAGGCAGTAGGATCTCATAAGCAATGCCTCTTTACTCCATTAGAATATCCCAAGAATATGCATTTCCTGGATTTTGGATCAAGTTTTGTTGTTTCTTGGGAATTATACATCAGATACATAGGACTTCCAAATATATGAAGGTTAGAGTAGTCAATTGGCTTATTAGTCTATATCTTCATCAGTATCTGCAAGTCAATTGTTGTTAATGGTAACCGATTTATCAAATACCAGGCGGTATTGATTACTTCTGTCTAAAATAATTTTGGTAATTTTGCAATTCTCAACATTACTCTCATTTTTTCTAACAAGTTTTTTTTATCCGCTCTGTCACTTCATTCTGTTTGGGAGTGTGTGCTGTTGTAAATTGCCTTTTCATACTTTCGTGCTGACAAAATGCATCAAATACATCGTTAGTGAATTCTCCTTCATTATCAGTCCTGAGACACTTTATCCTTTTTTCATATTTTAGTTCCATCCGTGCTTTAAAAATTTTAAAAATTTCAAACATATCTATATTTTTTTTATTGGATACATCCAACATCTCTTGGAGTAGTCATCAATAAATGACACAAATTATTTTGCTCCCCCCAAAGACATAACCGATACTTGCCAAATGTCTAAATGAATTAATTTAAGAATGTCTTTGCTTCTAAAATTAGATGTGTTGAATTTTAATCCGTGTTACTTACTAATAATATATTGCTCGTAAAATGGTAAATGCACCATTTTAAGACCCAAAAGTAATTTTTGTTCTGAAAAAATCTTCAAATCTCATTCTAACATATGTCCGAGTTTTCGATGCCACATCATCATTAATTCTTCTCTTAAAGTTGTTAATGCAACCAATGCCCTTATTTCCTGTAGTGTTTTTTCTTGTAGCATATATAAGTTCACAACTACTTTCTCTACTTTTATGACTACAGGTGCGCCCTTTACTATCTTCATGATTCTATTTTGAATATAAGTTTTACATCTAATCCTATTCAATTGTCTTAAAGTCATAAATTTTTTTTGAGGTCTTTCACATATCGTACCTCCTTGATAATGCGAATCATACCATCATGCATCTTTAATTTGATGATCATCTTCTACTAATGGAACCATTCTCTCTGAGAGGTTATATGTCATGTTGCTATTAAATCCATGAATCAAATATCAGCAAATTTCTTTTTTCCTTTAGTAATTGTTACCACCTCGCTATATAAGATTTCTTTATTTTCACTGGTATTGGTCACATTTCCTTGAGAGCTTGAATTTACTTCTAGAATCTTTTTGTTTTTCCAACACTCCTTTTTTACGTGCTTAATTTTGCCACAACTGTAGCATTTAACTTTTTCTTTATTTCTAGATTTTGATCTATCATTATTTTAACTCTTACTAAAATCATGTTTTGTTGATCTTCCTCTTGTCACTGGTAAAGCATCCGCCTGTTGCAGGCTTGCCACTCTATCTTCTTTATTTTTACACATGTTTTCTTTTTCTAGTATAGCAATTTTTATATCGCTGAAAATTAAGTTGTTGAAACAAGTGCTTTGAGTTGTCAAATTGATAATGAGTTGATCATACGAGTCTAGTAAACATTGAAGTAAAAACTCTGTACATTCATTTTTCTCTATTTTATGACCCAACATTGTAAGTTGAAAAAATAAAATTTTTAAGATGTTAATGTGCTCTGTCACAGTCATTGATTCTGACATTCGAAAAGTGTATAGCATTTTTTTAAGAAAAATCTTATTGTGAAGTAATTTTGCCTCCTATAACTTTGTAAGAGTATCACAGATCTCCCTTACTGTATTCTTTTCTACAATGCTTGATAATACTTCATAAACTAATCCTAATTGTAGATTAGCCATTGCATCTTCATTCATTTCATTCAACTTCTCATATGTGATATTTACCAATCTATCTTCAATAATCGCCATGCACTTATTTTTTCTCATAACTACCTTCATTTTCATCTTCCATAACAAAAATTACTCCCGTTAAACTTCTGAATTTTAAACTTTGCCGTCAGTATCCCGATCTTATTTGAACTAACTTCTACTATTTCATGTGTACGTGAACAGTGCTACATACTTGGATAGTACCTGAGTACAACAACCTGGTGCTTTAATACCACTTGTCAGAATACTTCAGGAACTTTTAACTACAACTATCAATGAAATTCAAAATAATTGTTATATATGGACGAGACTTAACTTTCCATAATTCAAGTGGCGTTGTCAACCATACAAGCACAATAATAAAATATAATGTAAATAAAAGGTTTGGTCTTTTACAATATTTAGGAAGTAGTGCTTACTATATAGTCACAATAATAAAAGTACGAGACTTAACTTTTCATTATATTTAGGAGATAGTGCCTACCATGCAATAATAATAATAACAGAACATGAAAAATAAATAACATAAAATTTAAGTGAAAAATTTTCAAATTAATTAGAGTAAAAATTACGGATAAAGTAAAAGAATTCACTATAAAAAGTGAGTTTACAATTTCTCACTCAATACTACTCTCTCAAATATTTTAAAAATTACACTCAATCAGAGTTTTGGTAATATTCTGAAAAAAATTGAGAAGTTATGGGAAAGAGAAGAATTGAACTGAGATGAAATAGGATTCATGGGATGAGAAAAACTAAAGTGGAGAAGATGCCTATTTATAATAAAAATGGCCGCCCACTTGCTCAATAAAAATCTTCAATTTTCTTGTCGCCTTAACCTCAATTGTGGCTCGCCTAATTTCTTCAATTAAAAGCAAAAGCGATAAGGAAGAAAAAGTCAATTTAACTTTTTCTTCCTTATTGCCATGCCCAATTACATTGTTTCCTTCAAATCTTTACGTAGGAATACATTTTTAACATCAAACTATCTCATCACCCAATTTGAAAATACGGCAATAGTCAAGATAGCTCGTATAGTGATGTGTTTCACCATGGGAATTGAATGTTTCTTCAAAATCTAATCCTAGAACTTATGTATAGCCTTAAGCTACCAACCTAGCTTTATAGTGATTTATGGTATCATCTTCCTTAAATTTGATGCGAAAAATTCATTCTGATCGTACTTTGTTGCAGTCATTTGGTCTCAACACTAGAATCCATGTTTGATTATGTTTAAGTGCTTAAAGTTCTTCTCTCATTGAGCATTCCAATGATTTTCTTTAATTATAGCTTTCCAAAGTCTTTGGTTCAGCATTTACAGTGAGTGTCATTTGGTTAGTGAGAGCTAGGTTCTTCCTCAACTTACGTCTATTGATCATATGATGAGAAAGAATTGGTTCATCGTTATTCTATATAGACTTTTCAACTTCAGCCTGGTTTGAATCATGCAGTTACGAATCTTTTGTTATGTTGCCTTATTGGTGTACATAAGTCAACGACGATGTTAATGCCATTGTAATTATTAGCGGTTGTGACATTGTTTGCTTGCTACTGTAGTTTTTTCATTGGTTTTTGACATCATTGCTTCTTCTTCATCAAGAGTTTGAAATGTTGATGAGACAAAATTTGATTTAAATCAATTGTTGCCGGTTGGTTGGAGGTTATATTTTTTATTAATTATTAATTGTAAATAAAAAAGTTAAAATAAATATCACATAAGTTAAATAAGAAAATAATTGGATAGTAAGACTTTTTTTACTTTTATATAAACAATTGATTAATAATTTATTTATTTATTTATTGTATAATTTCATAATGTGTGCTATTTTTATATGATTTTACTATATTCTTATTCTTAATTATTTGCTAATTTATTCTCCTATTTATTTTTTTTGGTATATTTCTATTTATTTTATTCATTTTTATGTAGGAGAAAATAAATTTATAAAAGAATAGGATTTTGGAGTGAAAAATACTTTAGAGTGCAAGGGAAATACCAGTTAGAACCACTAGCACCCAAGTGTCGATCCACGCATTACTTCAATAATCATGAACAGTAATTTACTATAGTTATATTACTATAGTATTTTAGAATTGAAAACAGAAGTTATAGCATCACGACCCCAACAAAATTAAGGTTTAGTGCCACAGCGCTAGGTTGTGGCACACGATGGAAATTTTTTCAAAATTGTTTCCATTATAAAGGGAAAAATTATATTATTCAGAAGGATACTTTTGGAGAGATGATTTGAAGGTGGTTTTAAGACAGAGAGAAAAGAAAACCAAGAAAGAAGAAGAATAATAAAAGAGACAAAAGAGAAGAGGACATCGGTTACTTCCAATTGGACATTTTCATGAGTTTAATTTTTTTTTCCTTAAACTCTTTTGTTTCAAGATGTTGAATTTATTTTCTTTGATTTTAGTTTTATACATAATAAACTAAATTTATTATTCTATGGTTAAAATATAGTCAAACCATAAAATATTTAAATTTATTTATTTAACTTGATTTGAATTTTATTATATGATTGAATATTTATTTTATTCTTAATGTATTTATGTTAATTGATCATTGATTAAAAGATTTGATTATGTATTAATATCCTAAAAAAAATATTTTTATATTTATCATCTTAAAATAAATGCTATCAAACTTATATAACACAATGATATACTTATATATTTGGTGTAATATTTATATAAAATTTATAAATTTTTATTTATTTAAATTTACGTAAAAATACAGTGAAATAATAATTTAAAAATATTTTTATAATAATTTAGAAATATTTTATTGTGTGTTTCTCCTGTGTTTCTATTTCCGTAAAAAAATAAAAACGGCTTTTCAGATGGATTTCATTGTTGTGTGCGTGCGTGTGTTGTGTGCGTGCGTGTGTGCGGTTTTTCAGATGGATTCATTGATGTGTGTGCATGCGCTCTCGTGTGTGCGTGACTTCTGTGTTTCTATTTTTGTAGAAAGTAACAATAGCATTTCAGATGGACACATTGATGTGTGCGCGCGCGTGTAAGAGAGAGAGAGAGAGAGAGAGGGGGAGAGAGAGAGAGAGGCTTTTGTGTTTCTATTTCCATAGAAAGTAACAACGGCTTTTCAGATGGATTCATGTTTTCTTTTGGTGAGCTTGGTGATTGAAAATGACAAATCTTTTTAAGTTAGTGGAGAGAGACCAGAGTGTTCAGCTTTTATATCTTATTCTTACCCGTTTGGTTGTGCACATAATGGTCGATTCCTCCGACCGGCTTAGTACCCTTACACAGGTTCTTTCATGAAGCAAACGATTGTTCAACAGTTCAATAATCTTTCTGCAAATCCTAAATCCCTCTATGGATGCTGGTCATAATTGGTGCCTTGGCCACGGAATCTTAGTAGTTAATTGCGTCTTCTTCAAGATATTAGAGCCGAATATTTTGGGAGATCTTGGTCCTTTAATTATTGAAACTGCTTGTAATTAATTGCTGTTTAGAGGAATGCTGTTGGTGCATAATTATCTCTTTAATGATACTGAGCCGCAATATTGATTACTCCCAATTAAAATATATATGGTCAATGTTTTTCTTGATGATTTACTTATAATTGGTTCCTTCTATCCCTTTGTTTTCTTCTGTTATTTTCTTCTTCTTTTTATTCTTTTTCTGTAGGATAATGGCTGAGGGATATGGTTACCACAGAAGTGAGAAGAAATGCAGAGAGAAGTTTCAGAATTTGTACAAATATTAAAAGAAAACAAAGGAAGGTAAAGCTGGGAGACAAGATGGGAAGCATTACAGGTTTTTTTGACAGCTTGAAGCCCTTTACGGTGAAACAAGCCATAATCGCGCAGAGGATTTAAGAACCAGCAGCAGTAGTTATCATCAACAATCTGAATACAACTATCACCATGGCAGCTGTTTCCACGTTCTGATAAATGAAGGCGAACAGCAACTGTGGGAAAAGGGAAAGAACAAGCACCATTGATCACAAGAGGGGTAGAGAATTTGAGCTTTTGATAATCTCCTTTGAGAATGTAGGGTTTAGCTTTCGTTGAGAAGGTAAGATCTAAGTTATGGAATTGTATTGACACTTGGTAGTTTAATAATCTTGTTTACCTGGGTAAGTAATCTTTTCCACTGACTAGGGAAAGTTTTCCATGACGAACTAAATTACTAAGTGCAAATGTTTGACTTAATTTGTCTCAGACAATAATTAGCCCTCTGTTCTTTTATTTTTAAGAATTATTTGATTGTTTCTGTTCTCTTGGTAAAAGTAAAATAGGGATCTGTCACAATAGTTGAGATAAACCTACAGGTTTCTTTGAATCTTCCATTGTTGTTCCCCTACAGTTTACAGAAGCAAAAGGTCAGAAGAAAATTAATGTTTGCTGGGTCATTAGTATATAAATATATAAAGCAATTAATTCAATGATTGTCTTCTGCTTTCGTCTGTAGAAATACAATCAAATTATTAAATAAAATTGGAATCCTACACTACATTCAAGTAAACTAACTAAATCTCACGGAGGCATAAGTATTTTTCCTGATACGTTAGGTATGAGCTTGACACCGTACCATCATTACTGCACACGATGAGGGATGAATTGATCATGTTGAGCTAGCTGGGGCACATACATGCACATAATTTAATAGGTAACGAAGAAGCCATCTTAATTATATATCTAACAAACTGTTCGATTTTTATGTAATTTTGGTTTCTTATATATATACTCTCCGTGTCTTATTTTCTCAATGCTCTAAAGAGTAACTTGAATCTTACATGTAGACACGATTATAAAGTGAAATGGCAGCATTCTGCTTAACTTGAATTTTCGGACACACATGCATTTTAGGGTTTCATTATATTTTCGGTATCAATAGTCATATTCATTTTTCTCATCACAAGTGTTAAAAGGACATCTTTTTATTCAAATTTTTACCCATACACACACACTTATTATGTTTAAAAAATAATAATATTTTATTAAAAAATATACATATTTATATATTTTTTATTTTAGTTACAAGCGTTGTATCTATGTACCATTATATATGAATTTGGCCAAGCATGTAAATATGATCAATGGAAGGAACAACATCCCCTTTGGTAGCTAAGGTTTAAGAACATGAAACACTAGACATTACCCATATAATATTTGTTGGGTGAGTTGAAATTTCGTTATGAAAACTTGCACATTGGTTTACAATTTGTTGCAATTGCCGAGTATATCTAGCCTTTGCCTTGTTACTCATACAATGTCACTGCCTAACTCATATACATACATGTTACAGTGAGAAAGGATTCACCATTTCGTGTGTGATCAACATTTAATATCCTTTTTATTAAACACATTAATTAATTTTATTTGTAAATTTATATAATTTATTAGTGCAAAAACTCAAAATTAACTAGAGAATCCTAGTTTCATATTTTATAAAATTAAAAATACAAATCTTGTTTGATTGGTTTTAATTAAATTAGAATTTAAAAATAAAAAAATAATATAAAGTTTAAACTAGAAAATAAATTGTGTAGCTAACACAAAATTGTTGGAGATTAATGGCTTTTACTGATGGAAAATGGTTGAAATTTAACCCATTTCCATTTTTGGGCTTTCCATGGGCCTAGCTAATTTTTCATACATAGGCAGGCTTCAATCCAAAAAAAAAAAAAAAAGTGGCTATGCATGTTTCCCTGTCCATGTGGTGGGAGTTGGGGGAATGATAGGTGTACTTAGTAATTTTTAACTCCGCTAGTGTCTTTTATAATTTTTTTTAATTATTTTTATAAATATTATTTATTAAAAAAAATCTTAAATGAGAGATTGTATCCACCAAGAACAAGTAAACTTCCCTCGGGAGCCGAGAGAAGAGCTCGAGCGGCAGATTGGCGTGTTTGCCGCGTGAACTTCCACCGAAGAAAGGCCTCCATCTTTCACATCATACAAATCTGCGCAATGGAATGATCTCAAGCGGTGCGAATATCCTGAAAGGCACTCTCTCTGTGGAAGCGAATGTTTGAGAGTTATGGTACATGATGTCCACCACATCATCAGCATAATCACTCGTGACACCATCTGATTATTGATGTGAAAAAAAATTATCATACAATTAAAAAATAAAAAAATAATACAATAGATTTTTTTAAAATTTTTTATTTATTATTAATTTATAAATTTTTTATTTTAATAATTAAATAATTTTATTATTTTATTAATTCAGTCAAATTATATTATCTATAACCCTCTCTCTTATTTTATGATATCGATTTATCTTAATTCATCCTTTTACTCCCTCGTTGCATCTGTGCGACATATACAGAACTTGCATACTTTGATCACTAATTGAAATTAGAATCATTGTTACTAGAAGAAACCTAAGAAGGCATCACCCTTCTTCCAAGCCACAAGGCTAGAGACCAGAGTTAGTGTAATAAATCCTCTATTGCTACCAACTTGTGCAGCATTAATGAAGGGTAAAAAATTAATGATAGGGATACTTTACCTGACAATATAGAAAGGCTAATGTATATATTCATTAAGAAGAATCAAGAAACAGTTGTCATCCATTTGATATCCATCGACTCCATAGTTTGGTAAAATTTTAATGCTATTGTTTCAACCCTAATCAATCAGCATTTATATTTTCGGTGCTTCCGTATTCATGCCCCAGGGTGTGCCACGTACGTGTTAATCAGAATCTGCTTTTGTTTGCGGAGAAATATTTTTATACATTGAAGAAAAAAAATATAATAAAATCAAACTACTATCGATCTTGAGAAAATTGTAAGGGAAGCAAAAGAACTATATAATTCCCACCTGTCCAACCTTAAGACGTTGAAATCAGGCTCCGCGATCAGTTTTCCACCTTGCCGACTCAATGGGACCCAAGTTCACCTGTAACATTTATGATCGCCTGATAAATCAAAAACTTTACTTTGACTTATTTCACAATTTAAGCTTAAAACATGGCTAATCAGAACATGTATAGGACACCTGCATGGGCAAAAAAGGCACAATCACTCTATAAAAGAGCACCAATTTCTGGCATTGTACCATCAGAAAATCACGAGATGGCTCTCACACGCTCGCTAGTGTTGCTCCTTGGAGTAGTGGTAATTATCTCTACTCCATCTCTCGCTAATTACGACAAGCCTTTCCCGGAACACAAGCCACCCAAGATTGAGAAACCATTCCCGGAACCCAAGCCACCAATTTACAAGCCTCCCAAGATAGAGAAACCGTTCCCGGAACCCAAGCCGCCAGTTTACAAGCCTCCCAAGAAAGAGAAACCGTTCCCGGAACCCAAGCCGCCAGTTTACAAGCCTCCCAAGATTGAGAAACCTTACCCGGAACCCAAGCCGCCAGTTTACAAGCCTCCAAAGATTGAGAAGCCATTCCCGGAACACAAGCCACCGTACAAACCCCCACACAACTGATTTTCATAATTATGTCTAAAGTTAAGTAGCTAGAAATAAGCGCTCCTGCCGACTCATATTATCTATGTTGTGGTTTCTTGTATGCGACTTATTTCAGTTATAAGGAATGCTCATCTTTATGGTTGATGTCATTGTTAATTGCTTATAGGTGATGAGCATATTCCGGTTGTTTTCTTGAATGTATAAGGCAGTTGCGAGCCAGCAGCATGCAGTGATATCTATAATATATCTTTCTTATGTGCCTTTTGACTTTCGAATGTCCCCCAAGATCTAACTTCACTGTGTTTTTGCCACATAAAGAATTTATTCTTTGCACAGCGTCGTACATTTTATATAATCAATCGGATTTGGTAATTAGCACATATCAATCCAGATCACTAAAGGACGAAATCTATAATGCAGATCGACAACAAGAACAATATATAGGCCATGCTGAGGAGATTGATTAAATCAATTGGTGTAAACAAATTGAGTTAATTTCATAAAGTTGCGTAAGAATCACTTGTGTGTGCCATTCTCCATAAACGCACAGACAACTCTATCAGCATTGGTGTTCCTGGTTTCTGGGAAAATATTTTTGGGAGAGGAGCCTACCAATCTCAATATGATTTTATAAGAACTCAACATTGAATTGTAAAACCCAAATATTGTATGATACCTGAAAGAAAGGTCATATAACATCACTATATTAAATTGAGATGGTCATTTGTGGAATTAAACCCGAACCTTCCTCTGGGAAAAATTTTGTAAAATTGAAGCATGCAAAGCCGGCGAGTAAATGAGAGAAAAGAAAGATTAATACTAGTTTAATTGTTGCATGTTGTAAATCTTTCTTTCCCTTCCTAAAATCTGAAAAGAAGCTACAGGAAAAAGCAAAGCGATATATGTTAACAGATCTTAGTCTTAGTGCAGCTTGTGATAGTAGTTTGTTGAATTGTAATATCTTAGATGTGGTTCAATTACTAAATGGTAATTTAATTTAATTATGTTTAAAAAGGAAGCCAGCAGTCGTAATTGCTGTTATACTACTTTTTTTTTAATGCATCTCCTCAATGACAGACTAACTTCTTTGATTTAGTTTTATCATAAATCAGGATCCATGAAGCCATTAAATCTATCCTGTACAAATGAAATCTATAATATGTCAATCATACACACATGATATAAATGTATTTCTCTCCGTTCATTCTTTACACATTGGATTTGTAATTTCTTTTCTCATACGACTGTCTTCACCTGCAATGGCCTCTTTGTCTAGACTACGTCAACATTTCCTTTTCATCTCATCCATGGGTCCGCAAGTCGTGTATACAGAACCTCTATTGTCAAAATATCCAACTACATGTATTTAAAAGTCTTGAGGGACGGGAAAGGAAACACTACCGTCATTGTCACCGACAAGATTGAAGAAAATTATTCGTAAATATGACCATATAATTGACTCGATGCAATAGTTTTGGAAGTTTTGAAGTTGTTTTTATCTGTATAACTGGCAGCAACTATTCTTTTGCATATTTAGGTGCTGAGAGTTATGTTTTATTATCATTAGCAACACAAAATAGAAACAGAAAGTGAAAGATTAGCAAATCCAGCTGTTCATTTCATTCATAAAATTTGGAGCATCTGTGTTAGTATTGATTAAATTCACACATACAACATTTTAATGTGAAAAGAAATTAAATGCTCTGTACTTTATTGAAAAACATATAGGTTCTGGACTAAGAATGAAAGTTTTCTACCTTCTAACCTGGTTTAGGATTATAACCAGCTCATTAAGTTAAAACACCTAATCAAACTGTGACAATAAATTTCCTCTACAGGTTACTTTGAACATAATTCCTGTGAGGTGATATCATTGATTTCCATAAACAGCTGCTCCTGTCAAACATAACATAACATAACATTACAGTATCTTATCACCAGTATCATTAATATCAACAAATCATAAGATTTTTTGTTTTTTTACATTGATATATGATTGTTATAGTTGATACCTCTTCCCTCTCTTACCAACTAATTTTCTTGATTTGTTAATTGTTACCATCCAAAATGTTTTTTGAGTGATAAAATTAAGTTAGTTTTGGTGGGTACGAGTTGTGGGTTTCTTATGCAAGTAAATTTTGCGCGTTTATTATGTTATACTATTGCAAAAGTTGCTCTGAAGGCTGAAGGTAGCCACCGTAGGCAGAATTTTAGAAAACCTCGTCCTTTTTGGATCAAAGTCTAGAGGTTGCAAAGGGGTCGGGCTGCCTGGGATTGGCCTACAAACAGTATAAGTACGGCCCCCAACCCGGCCCGTTTGATCCAACGAGCAAGCTTGTTAACAAAAAATCTCGTCTGATAACCAAGTTATTATTAATTGATAACATGGCCGGGTCTCTGTATAATTTGTAGGTGGGCTCAAACCCGAATAGAAAGCCAATACAGGCCCAGTAATATAATAATAATCAACTTGTGCGGGGCTTGGCATTCCCAGCTCATGATAAGTTCTGATCATAGTGAAAATGAGCACCATCCACGTGTTTAATATTTTTCCTCTCTGCTTTGTATTATCTGTTATTGTCAAATGATAGAAAATGATTAAACTTCTTTGTACAATTCGGTAACTGGGACCTGGGTGCTGCCTGCTGCTCAAAAAACAGGCAAAATCACATTTTTAACCTTTTGCTTTTTTTTTTTTAACGGTGGTGGCCGGGGGGGTTTTGTGGAGGGCATTTATTACCACAATCTAATAATGTTAGGACATCATTACATTACCAGTTGGAACCATGATTGTGTATTTCTTCTTTTCTTTTGAGCATCACAATCATACCATGAACTCCATGCATGCATGGTATTATTATTTATTGTCGTTCAGTGATGTACTTGCGCTTATAACCGCGCGCCTCGCCCATCTTTAAATTTTCAACACCATCGATTAAGTTGACATCTGATAAGATTCTGCTTGTGGTACGTGTTTTCCAGGATGGAACGAGACAAACAGCTGCGTGAAGTGGCTGAATTCCTGAGGAGTTCTCAAGACTTCAAAGACTTCATTCTCTCTCCAAATGCTGTTGATTTTCAGGTTAAAAACGAAAGCAAATCTGTCCTGTAAAGGTGGCCAAGGCCAAGTTCAGTTAACCCATCAAAGTTGAGTGAGTCAGCATGATTTACATTTTTGTTACTGTATCACCACTTTATTCTGGGCTCATCAGAAAAATAAAATTGTAAAGAAAAGAAAGCAATTGTGTTATGTACTGCCATTGAATATTGACTGAACTGTGCCATGACTCTGTAGACTTTTATGCTTTTCTTCGCTGCCAAGAATCACGTGACAAATTAAATGCTTCAACCAATTCTTCCCCGTCGCTAGTTAATTTGTTAAGTTCATCTGCAATGAAAAAACTACCACGTCGTTTCATGCGTGTGTAAATTAATAATAATAATAATAATAATAAATATATTCATAAATTTTAACAAAATAAAAAAAATTATAATAACACTTTATTAACTAAATTATTTTTGACTTAATTGAATTTGGATCATCGATCCGTACAATCAAAGGGTAAATAAAAATATCAAAGTAACAATATTAAATACTAATTTTTTTATTAAAAGAATATACTTTTTTTTTTTTTTTTTGCTATTTGATTGTAATTTTATTAAGCAAGTTCAAATTTTAATTTTTTTAAATCAATTTTTTTCTCAAAATTAAATTATTTAAAATATTTTATAATGTACCCTTTAAAACTTTTTTCTAAATTAAGGTAATTATAAAAATTTCCTTAAAAAAAATTGTTAATAACTTCATTAATTTATAAAAATTCCATCAATACGAAATCTACTTACATGACGTGACAAACACAATATACTCAGAATTCTCTTAAGAGAAAGACTTTCTCTTCTTTTAATACTCAAAAATAATAATATTATATTTGATTATTCGTACATATAACTAACACAGTTGACTATGATATCATCTTCAAAGCAGAAGCCAATATTGATTGCCTCTTTCATCCCCAACAGTCGATGGAAGGGAATTAATTATTTAATCATCTTCAAATTAATTGATTAATTAAAGAGCAAACAGAAGACCGTATTGAAAATTAGAAGAGAAAACGGTAAAAAAAATGAAATGGTCTTGTATTAATCGGACAAGTAATGACTTGTGTGATTAAATTAAGGTAAAGTCGTAATTAGTAGATATTAGTCTAATCATTTCAGTAATAACTTATGCCGTGGATCAACATTCTAATCAGTTATCAAGTTCAAACTTGAAACTTGAACCACATAGTAAATATGTTAATTAATAAAAATATGATGAAAGTAATTAATTCGTTAGCCTCTAATTATTTCTGTTAGTCGTTTTCTTCTATGTTTTTATTTATTGTCCGCTAATTTCGGACCTTCTTGTTCTTCTCTAATTCGACTCCCTCCACTAATCCTACAAGAAGTCATTGTTAGTTAAATGATTTAGAACTTAGAATGATCACTCTTGATTTTGTTTAATTAAATGATGAAAAAGTGAAAGCAAGAAATTTAAGGAACACAAAATTACGGGGAGTAAGAGTTTAATTTGATAATGATAATGAAAAATGGAAAATGAAAGAAAATTTTTTCTTTCATTTGAAAGGAAAATAGTAAAAATTATGTTTGACAAATTTATTTTAAAAGCCAAAAAAAAAAATGTATTTTAAATAATAATTAAAGAGTGAAAACTATTTTGATTGTTTTAAAAATTAATTGCGACAAAATAGAAACAGTTCAAGTAAAATGTAGATCACAGAATAAGTCTTGTGAATTAATAAATATTCAATGGTTCTCATTATGTTTCATACCGCATAATGTGCAAGTTGCATGGAGAAAAAGTATTGCATGAATATGACAAAACTCTTCATTTTCGTGTAAATAATGGAATTGCTTTGTTGCTGAGTATGAAAATCGCTGCTTGAAATGACATGGTGGCATGTATTTATCAAAGTACATTTTTTGCAAATTATCCGTAATTTTTTTTAATTCTCGAATTAATTATTTTAAATATTATATTTGTATTTTAAATTTTTTATATTATTTATTTTAAATATTATATTTGTATTTTAAATTTTTTATTTTATATTTTAAATTTTATATTAAAATATACAAAATATATTTTTGTCAAGTTTCATTAATTAAATTTACGATGCTAGTCATCTTTTGGATTGATGCTTTAGAACCTTAAATTAATACTCGAGCGAGCCCCACAACGCTAACATATGCTACAATCATTAATACTTAGTAGATTCAACTTTATATTAAATAAAAAAATAGATGTAATATAACATACTTAGCCAATCGCCTTTTTATTTTTTTTTTGAAAAAAAAAATAAAGAAGGGAAGATTACGGGTTTAATCCATTCTTTGACATAGCCAAATGCCTTAAAAAAAAAGGGGAAGGTTACGGGTTTTATCATTTTATTGGCTGAGATAAGTGCTTGATTGTGAGGGTTACGTCTTACAAATTGAAAAATAAGGTACAATAATAAGAATTAAGTATCTCATATTATGATCCTTCCTAGCTACATCCTGTGACCATATATGAGAAAAACAAAGACAAAAGTAATTTAAAAAAAAAAAAAAAGGAAATAAAAAACAATTAAACAAAAAACAAACGGAAAGGAAATTAAGGATTACTCAAGGAAAAATCAGATTGAGGCCAGCCAGAAACAGAAAGCAAAGCAGTTCTGACTTTTCTTTCACCAAGGTCCAGCAGTAGTTTCAGATGAACTTAACAGCTCTTCTAAGTAATCAGCACCTAAATCTTCCAACACCACCACATTTTCTATCCTTACATCTCTCTCTCTGTTCTTCCTGCTTACTATTTTCCTTCTCATGGAATGTTTTCTCTTGAGTGCAACCACTGGTGAACATCCCTCATCCATATTACACTTCATTTCTTTAAGTGATTCTTGAACCTTTTCAACAGGAAAATTGAGTATAGCAGATGAACCCCTCATCGAAAAAGCTGCTTGATCATAAGCCAAAGCAGCTGCTTCAGCACTGTCAAATGTTCCTAACCAAACTCTAATCCCATGCCGTGTTGAATCCCTTATCTCTGCTGCAAACTTCCCCCACGGCCGCCGCCTAACACCTCGATATGACTTTTCCTTACTGGGGTTTTCCTCTCTTGTTGAACTAACCTCTTCTTCCTTAATTCCTTTGGAGCATATCGGTTCCGAAGTCGCTTCTTGTGCGCCTTCTGCAATTAGTCCATACAGAAGCATTTCTTCCGAGTCATTTTCATTGAACGGAAGAGAATTGTTGCTAAATGAAAACCCATAAGAGAAAGATTCCGGTGATCCGAAAGAGGATTCCGATGAGGAAAACGAATTAGTAGAATGAAAGAAGAAGGAATCCATTAGAATTTGACGAGGGTGTTTTGGTTTCGAGACTCCTCTGTTTTGACTCTGTTTTTTCTGTGCGCTCTTAGTTGGGCTGCATGTTTTTTAGTGTGCCAACTTGCGGCCTTGTAACCTTTATATAGTGCGCAAAAGAGGATTTTATGTAAATAAAATTGAAGATTTATTTTATTTATTTTTTTATTTTTCTGTAGAAAAAGAAATTAAGGTAAGAAATGGAAGGAGGAAAGAAATTGCGAAAGAGGATACAGTGGGATTATTTTATAAAGAAACATATTTGTTTATAATTTGATAATTTTGTTTTTGGTAAGGCTCTAGATTAGTGGGTTAAATGCACACATGGGTCAATTCATGGATGGCGGCCAGGTCATCAAGGTATTTTGAAGTAACGTCAGCCTATGATCCCTGTTTTGTCCTGTTAAAGCTGCCATGAAGCTTGTCCGCTTGTTATCCACGTGGATGATGTTGATTTTTCTGCCGTGATGATCTGGATTACAGACAAGTCAGCTTCTGACGGTTAAACTGCCGTTAAACGTGGGGATTTGCCTCCACTGTTTCTTTGTCTGATTAGTAAAATGAGAAGTGGAAAGTAAACAACAAAGCAATCAGATTCATATATTCAGATTTACCTGAGCATGTACAGTAAGACAGTATTATGTTAAAAAAAAAAATTAATATTAATTTAATGTATTTAAAATATGTAAGATTAAATAAAAACGTGTACAGCCGTCTGTGTTGGCAACAAAAACAAACAATTGCGCGTTGTTTTAGATTCTAACCACATTAACAGATTTGGCAGTTCAACGAGCTTGCAAGTGTCCTCAAAGTCTGTACTTTGTCTTCTTCGGATATTTCTCGAAGCCAAGAAGTCTAATCACCTTGTTGTCTGCCTTCTTCGTTCTTTAGAAAAATAAAAACTCTTCAGACATCAGTTAGATAAAAAATAATACACACACACACACACGTACATATCCTAATTTCTAACCGAAATGAGAAAGGAAGTCAATTAACACATCATTGAAATTAGAATTTTATTGAATTCTTTTGTTAACGCGTGTTGAATCATGAATGTTGTAGCATAAGACATCAAACTCTCCTTCAGAAAACATAATATGTTTTAATGTTTTTCACCCTTTACTGTATTCGATCAGCATGATCAACTGGTGATCACCAATCTGGCCGATTTTCCCGGGGTTTGTAATGCTTGCCTAACTTGATCATCAATCATTTGATCCAGTGTACTTGTTTCAAAATTAGCCAAACTAAAGTACTATTTTCAATATTTTGGCCTCGTTTATTGTTCTTAGAAGTCTTTGATTTAATGAGTGGATATCTTCATATTCATCTTATAAATGAGTACATTTCAATGAAGTTCGAATGTATTTCCATTCTGATTTTTGTGTTTATAAATTCACTATGTTTGAATTCATCACTTACTTGATGCTTAATTTTGACTATTAACAATTTACTTGAAATTAATATTTTTTATTAATACTAATTTTTTTAATTTTAAAATATTAATAAGTAAAATTTTTTCTTCGATTTTTTAATATTTTGTCTCCAATATAATAAAAATATTAATGCGTGACCGGCAATAGTCTTATAATTCAAATTCAATAACTTTTTTTTTATATTATACGAGATTAGATATCGAAAATTTTAAAAAGAAATTTTATTTGATATTTTAAAGTAAAAAAAAATCAGTGTTAATGTTTTCAATTTTATATTTTTATATTATAAAATTTTAATGGAATGGTACTTTATTTGACCTCAACCTAATCTTTAATCATTTGTATATTTTCTTATAATTATTAAGTAAATATACGTGCACAACCCCTATATGTTTATTATGTTTGTTGTTAGTATAGCTATTTTGTGTCCATACAATGTGTTTCTTTTTGTGATTTCAATGTAGAATTTTAAAAATTTTATAACCCCGTCTACTTATACAATGTGCAATTTTCTTTCCGTCCTGATTATTTTCACCACAGTTCTTTGTTTAAGAATGATTCTGTCAATTCATAATTATGTGCTTAGTACAAAAACATTTAATAATGCAGCGAAAAAATAAAATAATGTAAAAATATTTCATCTTCGAACAATAAATAAATATGTGTCAGGTTGAATGGCTCCGTATTTTTGTCACAATTTGTTATATTATAAGATCAATCTACCTTTTAGTCAGATTCAAATTGATATGCTTTATTAATACAAGTACAAGAAGGATACCAAGGTACATTAATTCAATGATTAAAAATATTTGTCAAAATTTTGTGTCGAGAAAAAAGACATTTGAACTTGTTTCGATTTATAATATCACATTTTTTTATATAATTTTTTAATTATTAAATTAATATATATTTTTATAAGAATCAATTTAACTATTTACAAATAGTATAAAAATTTATATAATAAAAAAGAATTTATGACCTTAACTCTATTAAGGATTAACTAAATTACTTTAAAATATTATTTTATTTTTTAAAAATAATATATCAATAACTCTTTTATCTAAATAAAAAATATTTTATACATAGATTTATTATTATTTATTATGACAAAATTTAAACAACCATTAAAAAAAAGAAGAATAATTTGTGGCACTATATATATTCTTTTACATTAATTCTTGTATCTTTAATAGACAATCATATCAATGCACTTCAACAATGGAAATTAAATTCAATATGTCTAATTAATAACTTATGCTTATATTCAATGCACATATGACATGTAGTTTCAAATATTCAAAGTAAATTAATTCAATAGTTTAGAAATTAATACAACAAGTTGTGAATAAACATAAAATCGGAAGCTCTTGATCTAAACCTATCTAATTTTTTTAAAACAAATAGAATTTTTTGTGACTTTTGTAGTTGTTTTATTTTATTAATTGTATTTCTTATTAGAAGTAGGAGAACAAGTAAATAGACTCATTACACAAACTTTAATGATATTCTTCAATTAACTTTTATTGAAATTATTTTGTTATGTGAGTGTTTTTAAACACTGAATTTTTTTTCTCATTTCTAATAAGTAATTCTTTGTCCTATTCTAAAATAAATTTTTAGATGGTTAGTTCTATTTTTATGGAGTGTTTATAACATGGTATTTTTTTTTATTTTTAATCTTTAGAATTTAAGAATGAAATTGGCATGATTTTTGTAATAAAATCATGATTTAATATTTTTTTGAACTTAAAAAAATTAAAAAAAAATTCAGCTCATCTCAATTATTAATTTTTTATTACAATCTTTAGTTACATATATAAAATTTATATAATTATTAATTAATAATACATAACATCAAATTTAAATTTTAAGAGAGGTAAATATTTACATTAAAAAGTTACAATATACATATTCATGTTTCCCACTTTGAAAGTTACGTGCCAATACAAAATTTCTTGTACTATGTTTCTATTTATGTAGGCTATTTCATATTACATAGTCCTTTCGCCGATACTCTCCAGTTTAAAATCGGGATTCATGTGAAACTACACCGCAATAAATCATAAATTGCTGCTGCCAACTAAACTTATCCCTCCTCAATACATCCCTCTTATAAACTCCTAAAAATGAATTGAATGATAACGACTAATCATACGGGGTCTTGAGGAATTGTTTAATAACGATCATCATAGATGGTTTAAATCAAATCGATCATTGTCCTATACATGGAGTCGGTCTTGGCCTTGGCTTTATCTATCACTATTTTGAATTTTTGATGGCTTGAAATTTAATTTGTGGTCCAAATACAGGTCCCCTTGAACCGCAAACAATAAATTATTTCCAGTCTCCAAAAATAATGGATGCTATTTTGTTTTTGCTTGTGACAATTCACAGTCACTGGCCAGGTATCTCTTTTCCCTTCGGTATTTTCATACACATGAAGTTTCTGGGAATACTCATTTTCGGATAATATTCCTTTTATTAATTTTCAAATGGAGACACAAAGTCTCCCTTAAAGTGAAGCAAGTAATAATTATTTTGTTGAATTTATCATTAGTTAAATTAATTTTTCTACTAAGTATTGATTGAAATTTTGCTGCCAGATCTCTAGCAAGGGAGCAAAATCGAGTTTGACAATTCGTACACGTATTTTTATTTCGAATTATCAAAGTTTTTTTTTTAATTTCTTATTGAATTTTAAAACTAATTGGTTATATATTTACTTGTATTGGGATTGAAAGGGTAGGAAAGTAGTTTGAATTTTATCCTGAAGTGTAAAAGACCGCAACAGTAAGCGTATATGGTCACTCCAGTTAACAGTATCCCATGTTTATCAACTGAATATGCCACTGATAAGCTGCTATTTTTCCTTAAATCTCACGTATATTATAATGTATGCGGATGTGGTCCTTCCAACACACTTAGTTACTGTCTTTAATTACCAATAGAAGCAAGGCCAAATAGAGGATGGGAATGAGATTTGAATGGTGAATCCATCACTATAAGTTATAAATTTGACTAAGGCCTTTAGTTAGGCCAAACGTGATGCAACAGATTCATAGTACATGGTCGATTTTGAGATTTGTCACATGTAACTTGGGACAATGAGCCAAGGTCCCACGCCCCGTCTCCTTATCGGTCTAATTTCAAGCTGCCCGATAGACCGTCCGATTGATAAGTTTTATGTTTTATTACTTTATCTTTTACTGTTTTCACTATTATTATTATTATTATTATTATTATTATTATTATATGTTCACTATGGTCCAATTTTGATGAGCGTAGTTGTCACTATACAGGGGACACGAGTCACTTTATTGGAAATTATTATGCAAATTCGATTTCAAAACGAGCTAAAACTTTTCTCTTCTGAGTAAATATGACAATTCAAAGTTGGTTTTTGTTGTTTACATAATTACTGGCTGATGATAGCACAAGAATGGGGGAAAGAATTGTAACCATAATTACAATAGAATGATAAACCGAAACACACAAGAGAATGGAAAAATATTTGAGACAATATTTAAAATATCACCGTAAATTTGAGAATTAGACAAATTTTTTTAAGTGTAAATCTTTATCAAATTTAATGTTAAATTAAAAATAAATAATAATAAATAACTAATCTTATATATAATTAACAGAATTCAATTTTATCTTATTTTTTATTCAATTAATGTTTAAAATTTTTAAGCATTTACAAGTAGATCAACCATGTCATGATCCATTCTTAACGTGAAATTAAAAATAAAAATAGGTAAGGAATGAAAAATTGAATTGAAGGCAAAACACCAAGCAGAAACTTACTAATGCACTGCCATCATGACAAAAGGAACTAACTTTAGCTGTATTTGGGATGTAACCGATACATGAACCTGAATACTTAAATTATATTATTAGTCATATGAAACTTATCAAATCGTTTGATTTTAAGAATTTGTTATTATGACAATGTTATCGTTTATGCATTTGCTAGTAATCAATAAGTGCATCTAATCTACTAATCGTCTATGAAACAATCTGGATCTCCGAGATAAGGTCACTATTTCATTAACAATCTTTTCGTTTCACATTACAAACATGTAAAACATGGGTGATTATGACACTAAACACCTTAGATAAATGAAGCAATTTGCTCTTATCTTAGACTCAATGCAATAATTGATGTATCCAAAAATGTGGTTATCACGAGTACTCATTGCTTTAACTTGTTTTCACCCGAAGTACTAATTCATAAGAAAACCATTACTTGCTCTTAAGTCGTTAGTAGAGCTGCCTAATGGTTTTAGCATGCAATAAATTCATAAAAATTACTACAATAATCATACCTTTATGCATCATAGAACACTTTGTACAATCATACCTTAGAGTGTAAATATTAAATTAAGTTAGAAGGAATCTTATAATTTTAATTGATTTAAAAAACTTTGATATTATTAAGATTATTCTTGTGTTTAACTTATTGAACACGATGATTATTAGTAATTTAATTAACTAGTCATAAGACAATAACACAATGTAAGTATTATATTTTAAATTGTCAAAGAAAAAAATAAATATTTGGTTTGAATATTTTATGGGTTTTATTAATGATTAACCATCATTTTTGGGGTTTAAATTTCAATTTGATTAATGATAAATGTAATTTAATTTCATTTATTCTGTAATTGTTCCTCTGCAAGTAATAATATGAATAAAAATTAAATTTTATTAGCCGAAGAGTGGGTCCGATTTTGCACTGGATCTGTTACTCACAGTTTTGGGCTTAGGCTTTCGGAACATCAGTTGAAGATTCGTGGCATGGAAGCCCACCCACCCCAATAACTTGTTTGTAGTACTCAATGCACCAACTCATTGCAATTTCCTGGCACATATACTTTTGTCAATTTAAAAATAGAATAATTAACGGATACGTTTTTTAAAAATGATTTAATTTTCACTTGTAATTTTATTGACTTTTCACTAATGTTATTATTAGCAAAACCTTTAGTGAATGTTTAGATATATTTCAAAAAAATGATACGTATATAAGAAAATGATTGAAAACTTCTAAATTTATATAACTTTTTATACTATTTTTTAACTGTTAGATTAATTTATTTTTGATAGTTAAAATTAAATTTAATTTATATAATTAATTCATCAACTATTAAATTTAACTTTTTGTGTGTGTGTGTATACGAGGGAGGATTGAAAGCTCATAATTTTTATATAATTTCTTATACTAATTTATTAATCATTAGATCAATACACTTTAAATAGTTGAGATTCTAACATATGTATTTATTATAATGTATTAATTATATAAATTAGATTTAATATCAATCATTAAAAGTGTAATTATTTAATAGTTGAGAAATGACATAAAAAATTGTGTAAAATTTAAGGGCTCTCAATTGTTACCTTTCATATTATATTATATTATATGTATAATTTTTAAAAATAAAGAATAACAAAAAAAGAGTAACTAAATGACTTATACATTTATTTTCAAAAAATAATAAAATTTTATTTTTAAGGTAATAATAATATAAAATAATATTTTTTTCAATAAAATTATTTTGCTTCTTTTAAATATTAATACTAACTATATTTTTGTCGGTTTTAATTTTATTGAAACATATCTTTAATAAATATTACTAAACACATATTTTGTTTTTAAAAGTATTATTTTATATTTTAGGATATCGTTTTTAAAACATTAATAACAACACTTTAAATAGTATTCTATATTCAGTAAACAAATACTTGATAAAAATAAAATTAGTCATATGATAATAATAATAATAATAATTTTTAAACATCTAGAAAAATAAAAAATATGCAAGAATCTTTGAAAATATAAAGATTATTTGCATATATACATTGATGGGTCAAATCAAATATAATATAATGATAATATAATCTATCTACATTGAAAAAGTAATGTAGAGTAATTATTTTATGTTTAGCATTATGAAGTATTAGTGGAACACTCAAATTCGAATGTTGGTTTTAATTTACATGCAAAGCAGGCTGGTCTAGATTCAAAGTTTCGCCAACATTTCTAGAATTTTTTATGGGTCAAATCGATCCTTAACAGTCTTCTCTGGTCCTAATCCTCTCGGATATTCTTAATAAATTCTTATTCTTAAATTTTTTAAAACAAAATCTACTGGTACATTTTGAAGTTGATATAGAATTAGAGATTTGAATACAGCTTATGATTATTTCAGCCATGACGTGTGATTGAAATTGATTGGATACCTGAACCCCCGAAACATTTAATTTAGTAGCAAATTTGGGTTTGGTTTCGCATTTCCTTTTGATTTATTGATGTGAAATTAAATAAAAGATTACAAAGAAGTTTCCAAGTTTAGGTAATATAACAAATTTCATCTAAGCCGATGATAGTAATTTTTTATATTAATTGGTGACTGATTTGATATTAAATTGGAAAAGAAAGATTTAAAGCATGCCCATGAATTATTATGCGAGAGAAACGAAGTGGGAACAAACAAAGTTTCCTAAGAGTTTCAAACAAAGGCATGCATAGTTTTCTAAGTTTCACACGTGGGATTTAACAGTATTGAATTGATAAGGTCAAGGAAAAATTCAAGAACTTTTTTACAACCGAAATTCTTTGACCTTGGTTCATTCACAACGTGGGATTTATTAGTAATGAATTGCTAAGGTCAAGCAAAAATTGAAGAACAACTTTGCAGCCGGTACTATCTGAGCTCCGTCCACTTCCTCCTTTGCCAAATCTGGCAAATTTGTCCTTTTATGTTTATTGTTCAAATTGGGCCAAACTTGCTTGTCGTCGTATTCAATTTTACGGAAAATATAGGAATGCATGAGCTGGATATTAATATCGTGAAATATGTATTTTGGCGAATGCAAAAAGTCCAAATATGCTTTCTAAATGATTTGTATTCATCCTCGGATAAGTACAATCTTTTAAAAATGCATTAACGTTTATGTATTCATCCCTCATGATTTGTTTACAGTTAACAGTTTCTTATTCCTGCCTTCAATTGTCATTAGCCATCGTTATGCAAATGAAGGATAAATTGATACTTACAAAGTGAACACTAAAAGGAAACCTGAAATAAAAAATAGAGTAATACACTTACTTTTACGACAATTTCGCTTACAAAAGTTGGGAAGAGACACAGGCAACAGCACCTTATCGCTTCAGAAAAAAAAAAAAAATCAGTTTCTACCGCTGCAATTCACAGGCAATCTTCGTCGACAATGGAGGTATATAAGTGCACGTTTTCGACCGGTGGAGTTTAGTTTCTGGCGTTTGAAGTCGAAGAAGGGGGTTTTTCCCAAGGTTTTATTTCGATTTTCTATTGCACGTGAAGCAAGTAAAACTTCAGGCTATTGACGTTATTTTTTGTCAATTTGATATTGTTATAATCATTTTCATATTTGGTTGCCAATTTTTCAATTATGGTTTTCGACTTTATTTAGGGTTTTCAGGTATATGAAATGCTATGTTTGAAATGCACCTTTGGATTTTCTGACAATTTGTACTGCCTGCATGAAAAATGAGAACTTGGCTAAGATACATAAGATATATCTCACATTTTTTAATGTAAAATTTAAAATATAATAAAATTTTAAAACATAAAATTTAAAATCAATAAAGTAAAAATTTTGAAACATAAAACATAAAATTTAAACTATTACAATAAGAGTTAAAAAATTAAATATATCTTATATCTAATATTTAATATATTATAACAAAACTCAAAAAAAACGAATTTCAAAAGAATTATTTACTTGTCTAATATATTACCCTTATTGGGTAATATATCTTATATCTAATATATTAAATATATCTTATATCTAATATATTACTCAATAAGGGTAATATTATGATAATAAGGTCAATTATATTTTAAAATTTCCTTGTCTTTATTTTTCAATTTTTTGTGAGTTGAATGTCTAGGAGTAAAAGAATCTCAAAAGGGATGATGCTAAAGCTATCTAATGGAACAAAGCAAGACCAATTATTTTGCTGTTGAGGTTAGAATTTCATGATGTTAAAGTGATAAATGAGGATTTATGAAGAAAATAGTATATTTGAATCTTGTTCTGATCTATCCCTAATGAAAATTAGAACTTGCTAAAAATCTTTGGTTCGTCCTCATCCTAAATGTTCCTTCTTACTAGGGCTAGTTAATCGTTGGATATGTTTACTTATGCCGTTGAAGCAGGTACATGAGATATCTGTTGTAGACCAAATCGATATTTTTCTTATACTTTTCCCGAGTTATGAATCTATGTGCATACATGTGCTCTGACAATCATTATTTTAGAATTTGGGATCTTGTATTCTAAGCAACTACGCGAATTTTACTAGTATCCTACCAATAACTTAAGAGACTGAATTTGAATAGACCTTATGGAATTCTGGCCAATGTTTGATGTTAGAATTGGATTTATTTTATCTTTTATCAAGGATTGATTTGTTAAAAAAATAAAAATTGAGAGTGTTTTGATGTATCTTATTTCATTATAAGGGCACATGCGGTGTTATGAAATATTTTACAAACAATTAGGAGACGGGATGAAATTGCAATCTATGCTCCAATCTATTATTACACTAAAGTTCAAGGATGCATACGAAGTATATTAACTTACGTTCGAGTTATCTTTATTGTTAGAGGTTCAACAATACGGTTTCTTACCAATGCTTATTGCCCTTTTATGGAGGTTCTATGGATCCTGTAAGGTGCAATGTTGAATATCATAAAAAATTTGAATTATATTCTCTTAATATTAATTATTTTTTGGAAGAATGACAATTCAACAGATTTAACATGTGGCATCAGAATTAGGAGATTATGAGTTTAAATTGTGAAAGTGTCACCGTAGGAAAAAATTTGTTAGAAGTTCTACAATGTCACTCTCAAGTCCCAAAAGTGTCATTATTAGAGGTTCTACTACAATATCACTATCTGTCAATAACTGTTGTTCCTCTTACACAACTTAATAGTCCAACACTTATTTCTTGGACACTTATTTCTTTGTATTGTTAGCTTGTTGTATTGTTGGTTTCATGGCAACTGTTTCAAAGTGTTTTGGTGTGAGAAATGATATTGGCAATTCAGTAATGTAGTACTTTGATTTATGCTGTTTTGGTCATTACTTTGATGGTTTGATGATTAATTTACTTAAGTGTTTTTTGATCACCATTTTGGCTACTTTTATAGTTAAATAATACGTTTTCAAATTATTGTAGTCGGGTTAAATTAAATCAAATATTAGTTTGCTGATATTTTATTTTAAGCTTGGGGAAGACGCAAAATCTTGGTTAATATCTCGAATTTCGATCATTTTTATGTCTGTTGACTGTTCGGAAATGAAAGGTCACTGTCAAGAATCTATTGCATTTACTATAATACGATGTTCTTTTCACCACAAAACAGTGAGATTCTCCAATTAAATTCTTACAACACAGCGAGTGAAATTACCTGATTGGTTTATTTGATATGGGTATAACAAGACCTGTTCTCACGTATAATCTACCGGATCAAAAAGTCACCGTCTAGAAATATTGAGTCACAAAATCCAATTTTATTCATTCCAAAGAGGAAGAATCAGAGCCAGATTAAATGGTTCTCGGGGATCAGTAAATTAAAAAGGGAAACAAATTCCTATCAGTAAAAGTGATTCGGAATGCATTCCGAATTCTATCATAGGAAAGGTCAAAGGATCCAAATCTGATATTGCTATCAAGAACCTTCCCAGAAGAAGATATGAATATATTCTTATCTGGTCAAGTGCACGTTCTAGAGAATTTACTCCCACCGTCACATCTGACCTAATTCTCTTTATATATAATATTTTGAAGGCAACCGAATTTGAAAAGCAAATTAGCGTACGTGAAACTTGAATTCTCGTATGTTAACGTGAAAGAGGAACAACACAAAGCGCATGGAGAAGCCCAGCCAAGGACAGGAGAGGCAAGAAAAGAGAAGAGAAGAAGTACGTTATCGGGGAGTTAGAAGAAGGCCATGGGGAAAGTATGCGGCAGAGATTCGGGACCCCAATAGGCAAGGTGCACGCCTGTGGTTAGGGACATTTGACACAGCT
>CP135583.1:4661483-4671823 GCA_032401905.1 Swietenia macrophylla
GAGAAGAAGAAGAGAATGAAAGATTAAGATTTTGACACTCGGTAGTCTGCTTTAATAGATATTTTAATTATTTTCCTCCAGTTTCAAATAACAGTGCTCTTGCTTAATTATGATCGTGGTCAGCATGCGTTTTATAAATCGGCATGTATTTTAGTTTAAATGAGCTGAAGCATCGATGTAACTTTATTTCCATTTTGCAGTTGAAGTTCTATGATAATTTCGTAGTATAATGAAATTTAAGATGGCATTCGAACTTTTGAAAGTAAATAAATTGGAATCCCACGACATACGACGCTGTGTACTACAATTCAGTGGAATGCAGTTGCAAGATGAAACAAACTAATCTGGTGATTGTATATTATCCTGCATGTGTTTAGGAATTAAAATCGATCATTTAGTTATTTGATTGAGCACATTTTAAGTCATTTTAGATTTCAAGTCACATGTATATTGTGTAATATGATCAATGCATTCTGTCAGTCTAGGGTGCCCAGGAAATTGTCTCAACTGCACACAAGGTATACTACATAAACTAAAGGTCATGAACTGTTGAATTGATTGAGGCAAGCGGAGACAAATTTGCAAACTTAGATTGAAAGCCACAGTTGATTATTAGACCATCTTTTGTAAATTGTTTGTTCCAAAGTATAGGGAATTTAGAATCTTGAGACAAGTAAAGATTTGGATTTAGTGTTGATTTGGAATGATAAATGAGAAGTGATGTGATTCAGAAATTTTACTCATCTTCAAATAAATATACGCTTTTAAGATTGCCTATGACTGGTAACTCTTAAACAAAAAGCATAAAAGAAAGTATTCTTGTGTATTATGGCATCAAAGTATTTATCTTTTCAAATCAACATATACTTTACAAATAGCTATATCAATATCAGTATCAGAGATAATTTTCTCAGACATACACTTTACAAAGACTTGTATCACCATAAAGATTTGGATTTAGTGTTAATTTAGTTACAACTACAAGATTTGCAAATTGCTAAAAATAAGCCACCAACATCAATATCAGCATCAGAGACATATGCTTTTCCCAGACGAGATTAAACAAATAATTGTTTGTGCACAGTTAGGATCAAAAGTCCGGTTCATTTTTAACACAATTTAATACATAATTATATTTAAATACTTTTACTTGGGCAATACAACATTTTTAGCATGCATTAATTAAGCACTAAGCACTAATTAGACACATCAAATTTCATCTTAATTTTAAAATCATTAACAATTTAGTAATCCGATAATTACATAAGAAGTTGGGTAAAAACTTCATACCAAAAATCCTTCTTATAATGCAAGAAATTTCTTGGTGATTTTCCAATGTCAATTTGAATTTCCTGCTCTTGTGTTTAGTGATGGTAACGGATTAAGTGTGGGCTGAGGATTACCATTCTTGTCCCGTCCCTGTTTTGGGAGACTTATCTTCGTCTTCGATTCGTTCTTGTTTTGAGAGGCTTTTTTCGTTTTCATTTTAAGAAGCTCATCTTCATCCTTGCCCTATTCATGCTTGTCACTGTTTATTTTAATTTATTTAATATTTTAAAATGCATTATTAAAATATATATTCTTTGTTTTATTTCACTTATTGACTTATTTTAATAAAAAAAATTTAAGGCACATTTTCAGTAATTTATAATCAATCACATAAAAAAATAAGCATTTCTAATAATCATTAATTAATCAAATTAAAAAATTTTATGTTACATATTTTCAATAATCAACAGTCAACCAACATAAAAAATAAACAAATTAAACATATTTAATACTTAACATTCAATCCACATAAAAAAAATTAAATTACACATCTCTAATAATTATTATTCAATTCACATTAAAAAATTAAAATTATGCATATTTTTTAACTTTTTTCATCAATCTATATAAATATAAAATAAATAAATATATAACAAAAAATATTTAAAAAAATTAATTAGAAATATTATAAAATTATAATAAATAATTTCAAATGGAAAACAAGCCGAAAACGGGAATGATTTTCCATTCCCATCTTCGGCCCATTATTTAAAATCGAAGACAATTTTTCGATCTCCGGTCCGTTAAGTCAAACAGAGCCAAACCCACAAGAAATTTTTCCCACCCTGCTTGTGTTGTACGATACAAAGGCTACATTGTCACAGACTAGATCATAATCTCTTTCTTAAAAGATACGTCTATTAAGATACACAGAATTTACTCTTATAAATTTTAAAAATAGTCCATTTTTATTCAATATAGAATTTTGTCACGTTCTGTTTCACTTAATTTTATAATGCTCTCGTTACAGTAAGGTTCTCTGTATATCCGTCCTACTCTACTTTGAAGTTTATGAACCTTTCATCGTATTAGTTATGCGTGGGCGTTTAGTTGATACATTAAAATTGAAATGGGTTTGATTCTAATACCATTTATTACGGATTGAACTATTATTTTTTCTCTAAAAAAACATGTCTATTAAAGTGTGTAGAGTACACCTTTATAAACCCCAAAAGTAATTTATTATTATCCAAACTTTATAAACCCCAAAAATAATTCATTATTATCCAAAGGAAGATACCTCGTGACAGCATGCTTCAAGTTGGCTAGATGAGAGGTTCCATCACAGCATGCTGAACATTGGCCAGATGAGAGGGAAAGAAGAAAATAAAAACTGAGAAGCGCTCGTCCAAATCTCTCTCGTTTTCCATATCACCGTCAATCAAATCTTGAAGGAGGACCCTTTTTAATTTGGTAGGGTTGTATACATTCATTCAATTCCACGAACATTATCCAATTTTATTAGAAATATATGGTCCACAAACATAGCCATCGACTGTCAACCATCTATCAAAAATATATTGTAATTAAAATAGAGGTAATTGCAAATGTCCTTTAAAGTTTAGAAAATACTTATTTATTTAATTATTCATAACATCCGACATAGGCTCCTCTAAGTTTAAGAAAAAAGAATGACAGACACTCTAAGTCTGGATGGCTGTAAGGAACTAGTTAAAAAAAAATTTTCAGAAAATTTTGATAATGATATGTAATATGAATTTATTTTCAAAAATTTCAATAGAAAATTTTGATAATTATAAGTAATATAAATTTATTTTTAAAAATTTTAATTATATACAAAAGAAAAAGTGATAATAACTACTACAACTAGACAGATTTACGTGAGAAAAAGAGGCCACTTGTCAATTTTCAAAAACAAAAAATTTACGAATTTTCATATTACCCACTAAATCCCGCTTTTAAATTGTTTTACAATTATGATTTCCTGCTCTTTATTTTTTTAGTTTTTTCTAGTCTATAGATTTTCTTTTTGGCACAATTTTTACTTAAAAAATCTTTTAATACTTAACCAATTATTTGTATAATTTTTTTTAACTTAACCAACTAGTTACATAGTTTTTTCTAGTCTATAGATTACCCGACTATATATATATTTTTTTGAAATTTTCTGTAAGGGACGGTTTGGACCTAGGAAAAATAGGCTTTATTTTCTCAAATATTAATACTATTTATTAGTCCAACCTGGGCCATCCGTGAATCTATCATTACCCATTTATTAAATTAAGCATGTTTTACTTACCCTCCAACCAAACAAGTGCTGAATTTGCCACTTTAATTAAATGTTTAAGTTGATTGTATTTAACACAGAGGAACAGCACTTTGAAACAATGCTTTCTCTTGCTTCGGAAAACAAGCAATGAAAGTTCAAAGCTTGACAATTTAACCAAAAATGATAAAAATTATAAGGTTATGGTATAGCAGACGCATGACCAATTTTATCAATGTGATTGACAGCTTGGTATCGTCGTGGGGAATGTCGAGATGATGATTATCATCCAGACACCAGCTTTTCGCTTTCCTGGAATAGGCCGGAGAGACTTGCTAATGAAAGGTAAAACAAAATCCATGCTGCATTTTGACTTACATACTGCTAAGTGTGTTTATTTGTTTGTTTTTCTTTTTCACATATGCAGAGATATTTAATTTGATTTATGTGACATTATTAAATGCGCACAGGAATTGGAGGATGGAAAAGAGGGGCATAGTGGAATTTGACTATTAGAACTTTTTTTTTTCGGTTAGAAAATGCTTGGAGTTTGGTAGCAGAATATTTTCTTAATTAGTGCTGGAAACTAAGAGCTAGACTTTCGGAGACTTCAGTGGGTTCCACGGATGAACGAAAGCCCTAAATTAACAAAGACTTCTTCATCATGCCGACCAGGTCTTGGCATTGTGCTTAAGTGATGCACTTCAGTGGTTTGGTTTCCTTTATCTGTATATATCAATGTATGTGTGATATGTGTACCAAGGTGTTGATGAATTGAAACCATTCGCTGATTTTTCTTATTTTACTTTTATACCTCGAGTGGTTCTTCAAATTCAGCTGGAGTGACATGGGACTTCATTTAGTTTTAGTTTGTTTCCCTTAAAAAAGCGAGGATAAAAGGATTGCTTAGGAACGGTGAGAATAAAAGATAAAATTAGCACTGAAAATTACCTAATTGAATGTATAAGCATGTAGGATATCAAGACAGAGAGAGAACTTCCGAGAGGTGCATGGTTGCAAGTCTGGTTCAACATGCATACAAAGAAGAAAAAAAAATGCGACTGGGAAAAAAATGAAGTTGCACAGTGCAGTGAATAGACACTTCTGCAAGAATGAGGAAGGACGACGACTTTGTCGAGAAGAACAGTAGGACGATTAAGGACGAAGATTTTATCATGAAGAACAGTATAAAAATATTCAAGGAAAGATTATTGTTAATTACTATTTTAAAAATTAAAAAGACGTGACAAGTTTCTCAAATTCATTAAATCAGTAAAAAAAAAAATTATACATAATTAATTAGATGGGTCATTTATGTCGGACCCATTTTTAAATAGTCGGGATAACTTATACTTTTATGAACGTGTCCAACGTCCCAAACATGACCTGACCTTAAAGCATTATACGTGTACGTTCAATGGATCTTGCTGGTTAATAAACTCATGATTCTATTTGCTTCAAGTTGGCGGACCTTCCATATCAAATCCAACGTCAATATTCAATCAAAGCCACAAAAAATAATGAATTGCATTTATAGAAGTAGGTCTTACTTCAAATTTGGGTGCTATCTTTTTTCTTTTTAACTTTAATGGTTATGGATATCAAGCCTTCATATCAAAAACAGTAGGAAAAAGGGGATCGAAATTGGGAGCTCGGATCAATCATAAACATCCATGCCCGATAATTGTCATTTTCCTAACACTCTGCGGGCTAGTTAAAAATTATAAAGCAAATCCAACAGATTGTTCATTTAGTCATTTTAAGTGGCGAGACAGGATTCGATATTGAATACAACTTTGGTTAATAAATTAATAATTCTATGTGGTTCAAGCTGGATGCCTTAGCATCCAATCAAATCAACATGCAATAAAAAAGTATTTCTTTTGAATTATTAATATTTGATGGGATCTGTTGGGTTCAATTTTTAAATAATTTTTTCCGTGATCCAGTTTAGATTTCTTTAATCGATCGTTATTCATTTTACGTGGAATGCCCGGATCCGATAGTACTGTGACTGACAGTTATAGTCTTGTTTTAAAGGGCAAAGAAGTTGTCGGCATGACCTTATTGAAACAAAAACACAGTAATGGTAATAACAACACTGCTGGATCCGAAAGCGGTGAAATAAAAACAAGTGACGGGGATGCAGCTGCTGTTTCATAAGACATTAAAACTCCCAAACTTGGTTTTAATACATATTATTGATGTCCGGTTGTTGGGCTACACAACTGGGGGTTAGCCCTCCCCTGTCTTGTATATAAATGGTATCTTTTTACTATGGGTTAAGTAAGATAGTGCTGCCGCATCTTACCGCAGCTATGAACTATAAAACTTAACAGATAGAATTAACCTGCCGGAGTGATCTAATCCTCCACAACACGAACGAGAAAGCAAAAACTTCATCCTTTCCTGTTCTTTTTCTCACCCTGTTCAAGAAGTTCCTCTAGCAACTTATCGTCCAAGTACTCAAACTCAAAAACTTGCTTTCCAGGTCCAATCCCACTCATTGATGAAGAAGAAGAAGAAGAAGAAGAAGAAGAAGAAGAGCCCATTGAAGACGAAGAGAAAGATGATGATGAAGAAGAAGAACCCATTGAATACGAAGAGAAAGATGTACCAGAACCCTCATTTGCCGCGGTATATTCATGAGGAAAGTTAAGAATGGCAAATTGACCCCTCATAGAATAAGCAGCTCTATCATAAGCTCGAGCAGCTTCCTCAGCCGTGTTAAAAGTTCCAAGCCAAACACGTTGGCCGTGTCTGTTCGAATCGCGTATCTCCGCCGCAAACTTCCCCCATGGTCTCCGCCTCACGCCTCGATATTTCACCTCTTCTCCTTCATTGCTACCCTTTCCTTTAGGATTTTCATCCATGTCGTGTTTTAATTTGTGATGCTGCATGGCTCGTGTACACGAAAGTAGCATATATATGCGTCGAAAAGGCATAAAATGTTGATTCACGGCCCACTTTTGCCACGTGGAGAATTCGGCGGTTAAGAATTGTTCACATGTGTGTATTATAAGAAGTTCCTATAAATGAGAGTTTATTCGAGTCCAATGTATCTGGCTAAGTCAAGGTGGTGGCTTTTGAGCTTAGAAGCTCTTTTCTTAGATGTGTCAATTTTTATGACAAGCTTTAATATTTAAATTCAGGTTGAAAAGAGAACGAAAGGTTTCATGGACGGTTATTGTTACAAATATCAAATTCCCCACTCGTGTATCCGTTGATTTTAACAATGAGGTCAGCTAGATTACGTAGTTATGCTTCTCTCTCATCGTTGATTTTATATATTATCATATGCAAGTGTTTATGAGTACTAAAAGGTTGTCCACTAAGTAACATTTAACATTGTCTATTGATTAAAATACATAATATTGTGGATTCGACGCAATTGGGATTTGATTCGTTTGTCTTTGTTGTGTGAGAATCAGAATTTCTGTTCCTTTCTGGTTAATGTAAGATTTGAGAAACTGCCGTATTGATGAGCAAGGGGGAACGTAATTTGGGCAACCCTTGAAAAGGGGACTGTATCTTAGTAAACTAATTCTGCTTGATCGCGATTGGGGTAATGTATATGCATGATGCTCGATCATCCATGCAAGAATGCTGGCTAGCTCAAAGAATTTGACCTTCTAGTTGTGAACGAAAACGAATTCTTTTTCAGTGGTGGTTTTCATATAGAATCCAGAATGTCGTCGGTGTTGGTTGTTTTTCTATTGTTAGTCAAACTCCTCTTTAATTGTAATTGATATCTGTATTTGCATGGATGTACTCTTTTTAATTGTTCTATATATGATGTTGATCGCTGGGAATTGCAATAATGAAAATTCATTTGTAATTTTGTTTGATGGTGGTGGTAACGAGAGGAAAGAAAACTCAAAACTTTGAATTTATTGAGCGGAAAATATAGAATGGTTTTAGTGTGGCTATCTTGCTACCAAAGTCATGGGATGAATATTGTTTTTAGCAATTCAAATATTTAACAATCTTAGTAACTAATACTGTAATCCACAATGGTTAGATATTAAAATTACATCTCCTAATTCATTTAATTTTGCAAAGAAATGAAACTACAACTTATTATTTCAGGGAGCATTCCCAAATCGAAAATTTTGATTACTAGACCAACATATGTTCATGTAAGAAAGAAAGAACTTGATGTAGTAAATAGTATTCAAGGGTCTGGATTGCAGGGATGCTAAGGTCTTACATGTCACGAACGGGGGATATGTCATTCAACTACAAAGTCATGCATGTCTGCTTGAGCATTTTTACTAATAAACTCCGCCAATCACTCGATGATTACGACTTTATTTAAAATTATAGTAATATTATTATATTTTGAAACAAAATTAAGAAAACGATTTTTCTTTTTGACATAAATGTATCATTGTTCAATGATGTTAAAATTTTTGTGTAATCTCTTGACATGTAAACATCGTATCTCTATGGGGTGGGTTTTATAATATATATATAAAATAATTTTATTTTATTATAAATTTTGTAAAAAGAATACGTTTACTTTCTTTTTAATTTTAAATTAATTAATTAAAAAATAAATAAACCCCTTGATTTATTTGTCCTTTATAAGTAAAATCATACACACAACATTATTTAATTTTTAAAACTTGTTAGATATATTTTATAAAATAAATAAATTAATATTTATTTAAAAAAATTTTAATTACACACACATACATATTAATTCTCTAATAAATTAATTTAAAATTACTTATTACTTCATATAAAATTCATATTATATACTAAGAAAAGAATTTTATTATATAAATTTTTAAATGGTATTAATTAATAATTATAAAATATTCTAATTTTTATTATATAGAGTATTTTTATATTATAATAATTGTATTGTGAAATTTTAAGAGTTTAACATAAATTATTTTTTAAATAATATGATAATAAATTAGTAATGTTTGTTTTAAGTTAATTAAAATTTTATATTATTGAAAATTTAGAATATAAATTAGTATATAATATAAATAAATTTAAAAATAAAAAAATTAAATAAAAATACGTAAATTAAAATTTTAATTATCAAGAGTAAATAAATTAGAAGTATATTTATCTTTTACTTAATTAATTTCGAATTAGAGAGAAGGTCAGTTTTTTTCCTCATAAAATTTACCACAAAGTAAAATTATCATAAATTTCATTTGATGTTTTTAATAAAACTCCTATTTCTATGTTTACCTAAAATATATTAAAAAAATTCATTAAAAATTTTATTTTTTATAGTAAAAATAAAACTAGAAAAGTGTTTATAATACTAATTTTTAATACTATTAATTAATTTTTTAATATTTAATTCTTTTATTTTATTACAATTATAATTTAAAGAGTCGTCTGAAACGACGTGGAGTTTTGAGAATAGATTTAGAAAAATTTTTGGATAAGGCAAATTTATTAAATTAATAAAATAATATAATAAAATTATTTAATTAATGAGATGAAAAATTATAAATTAATAAAAAATAAATAAAATCGAAAAATTCTTACATAATTTATTTTCTTAGTATTTATTTTTTAATTTTATTTTCTTAACTAATTCAAAAAAATTTATCTCTTAATAAGTAAATAATTTTATTATATTAATATAATAATATAATAATAAAAATATCACACCAAAAAACTCTCTCGAAGATTTGACAGGACAAGTAAAGAGATGTAGCATAATATTCTTTCTTATTTTGGAGCTTTCAGCAGGCTTGTTTTACCATGGTCTATTTAGCCAATGGCCCACTGTTTGCTCGATCACTCCATGATTATTTTAGCACGTAATATTCCCAGTCTCCATTTGAAAAGCTTGGAAAAGTAAGAAATAGATTCTCAAACTTTTTCTAAATTCCTGCATGCAGTCATTTCTGCGAAACCGAATTGTATTGTATTCCTTGTTTATCAAGTAAAAACAGATGGAATAATTATTGATTCAGAAGATAATTGTTTTTTTATGAAGCCTTCACAGAATTTTCTTGCACAGGAATTATTCTTTGAAATTAAAAGTGGGCGGCAGTTGATCGATCACATCAATGGTTGACACAGTTATGAACATGGCGATCCCTTTTCTCCCCTTTCAATTGATTGAAGGACCCCACCCAATATCAACGGCTGATTCTTGGAAGCAGCATTTGTTTTAATCCTCTATTAACGTAACAACACAAGGATTTACATCTACGATTACCGTTCATCTATCGTGAAAAAGATGAGTCAAAAGTAAAAAAATGGTCATTGTTAATGGAGTTAATTATCTATACGGTTTCAATTAAACGCTTCCACGTATTAGGAGAAGTCAACATTGGATGATCGACCGTACAGACGGTTGACTGTTTGCGTGGCTATTAAGTAACCGAAAAGGAAGCATGGGATGTATCGTAATAAAATTGTCCGATTGGATCTAAAATTCGACCAAATTCAAAACCACCAATTTTAATTTAATTTAATTTAATTCTATCTAATTTAATAATAGAGTTCAAACACCAATTATTAATTTAAATTAGTTTGCATTATCAATTTAAACCTAAACTCAAAAAATTATTATAATTATTATTTTATTAAATTATATTTATTTTTAAATTTAAAAAATAAATTTAATTGTAAAATTTATATTAAAATATATTTATTTTTAGATCTAAAAAATAAATTTAATACCAAAATTTATATTAATTTATATTTATCATTGAGATAAAAAAATAATTTAATTGAAAAATTCGTCTATTAAATTATTAAATATAAAATTATCAAATATAAAATTATATATTTATAATAT
>CP135583.1:4674617-4837111 GCA_032401905.1 Swietenia macrophylla
TGTTGGTCCGTGCAAAATATTAAAGTTGAGTTTCATTCACACTGATTGATTGTACCAATTTGTAAACTAAAGCCAACTTTAAAAACTTTGAGTAGACCCTAAACTTTTTGAATTATAAGTAGTGATTAGATATTTCAAAATCTTGCGTATTGGTTCAAACGTCTGGCTTCTAATACAACTTACGTGGGGATCAATATGTAAGATTTTAAAATTATTTGTTAATTTCAAAAGTTTAGAGTCCAATTATTTGCCACTGTTCCTCGAACTAAAAATTCGAGGTTCATTCAAAATTTTTAAAGTTAAGTTTAGAATGTTTTAATGTTTTACTTATGGGCACTTTCATCCAAAAATTAATTGTTTGATTCATTTAGTAAAAAAAAAAAGGGGGGGGGGGCAATTTGCTCATTATCGTAAGATAATTTATGAAAGTGGTCATATTTAAAAAAATTCGAAAAAATTCAAAATTCTGTGATCTAAAGATTCTAATCGTTATTGTTCCCCTGTAACTAAGATTGTTTATCTAATAAAACCAATTAACCGAAACCTAAATGTATCTGACCAATACATTTTGTAACTTAAAAAATGGTAAAATTTATTTGAAGTAATTAAGAGAGTCAACTGACCAATTGCAAAAACAACAAATAAATATTAAGCACTGCTCTCTCTAACATATTCTGATAACTCCAATTCTCACCATAGATCAACACTTGTTGCCTCCTCCCATGTGCCAGCTCTTGTTCATTTATTTCTTTGATTAACTGTCTGCTTTAAGTATTATTTCCATGTAATTATCTTGTGCTTGCTGCTGTGATGAAATTTGGCACTAATTGCAGTAGCATTGACTAGAGCCATTCGATTGTCAGTTAGTCAACGAAATTAGAGATCACCAAGTTAGATTTAGTTGTTTGCATTGGTTTTGAAAATGTAGAAATCGACTCAACGAGGAGTTGGGTGCTAAAGTATTAACCCTAGCATAAGACGCTGGTTCATTTAATTAAAAATGCCAAAGCCTTGTATCTGTGCTAACAAATTATTCTTGTTGATCAAGGCAAAGCTTCTTTTGTTGAACAGATCTTCATACTATTACTATTTTTATTATCCCCATCGCCAAAAAGAAAAACTCTGATGGTGATGTGAACGTGAAGTTGGAAATTTTGCAGATAAGTTGAGAGAAATTTCAATGGTAGAGACCCCAATCTTTGACTGAGAGGCAACTGGGAAAGCTACTGCCCTCGCCTTTGTTTTTCCTACCAAAGCCATGGCCTTGTCTTTCTAGGTTGTCAACACGCAAGTATGGATACTGTCGATTCTGTTTTGTTTATACATTTATTGTGTTTTATTTGCGGATAAGATGGGTTGTCCAGAATTTGACTTTTTTCTCCTGTAGCCAATTGCCCTGGCTTTTCTTTAAATATTTCAAATTCGAGCAGCGGGCTAATTTGTTTAATTATATTTTAACAATTATATGATGTGAATGCATGCTCCCTCGTGTATCTCTAAATGTAAATATGATCTACATCAGTTACAATCAAAGTAATATTAATGGTGGGTTGCTTGACGAAGCCGATGACTGAGAATGCCGAATTGGAAGTTAAGCATCTGTTGATTCATCATTACCATTAGAGATTACATACACAGTCAAGCATCTTTTGATTTATTATTTCAATAGTTTGTACTTAATTAGGATATAATTGAGTTGAGATATCGCGTGCATTTCTCAAGCTATCAGATTGGCGTGATGAGAATGCATACAAGTGATCGTGAATGATAATGGTGCTTGTCTGTCAAACATGCATCCTTAATTTGTGCTTACTCTATTTTTTTAAAAATCTACAAGAACTCAGATTAGATCAGAAGAGGTTTACACGTGTCAAATATGCATCCTTAATTTGTGCTTAAACTATTTTTTAAAAAATCTATAAGAATTCAGATTAGATCAGAAGAGGTTTACACGAGATTCACCTGTAATTTAATTATCATAATAACTAGTTAGGACATCAAATCAACATCGCAAAATCATCGATTTGCATCTTGTCAGTAATATGCCTTGAGCTTGTTAATTTTTTGGTCCCCTACCACATTGATTCTTCAATATGAAAGGAAGCACCCGCCATTCATGGTGGATAGCCGCCCATTCTACGCGTTCTCTCCTAATATTTTATCAACCCATTCATTTCTGTTCATAAAAAAGACTTGCATAATCGAGACACTTCAACAATTCCTAGCCAAACTTGCGGTGGGAAACCTGAGAGAGACAAAAAAAAACTAACCTACTGCCTGTTCTTTCTCAGTCCCAGCTTAGACTCTCTCCTTACAAAAATTGCTCAACCATATTTTAGATTTAGTTTTAAGCCTTTTATTGTCTCCCTCAAATAAGCCACCCCATCTGGATTCTCTCTTTTTCACTCTTCTCCATGTTCTTCTTGCACCTTTCAATGTTCTTCTGTTGCATCCGTCTCTAAACAATCTCAGCTTGTTTGATTATATTCTATAGATTTCGAGTTGTAATCTTGATATACTTTTGCATATATTTCTGTATTCAATATTTGAAACGAATCCATTACATGGATTTTACAAGTAAAGACATGATTCATGTTTCGCAGGCCCTTTCTCCAATCAGAAGTACTCCAGGTAACTCAATCCTTGGCTGCTCACGTTCGCATTCATCGGATACAAGTTTCCCCATTATAGCCATTGCCATTATAGGAATTTTAGCCACGGTTTTCTTGCTGGTGAGCTACTATATCTTTGTCATCAAATGCTGCCTCAATTGGCACCGGATTGATCTCTTAAGGCGATTTTCTTTGTCGAGAAATAGACGTCATGAAGACCCTTTGATGGCGTATTCTCCAGCAACGGAAAACCGAGGACTAGACGAGGCTGTGATAAGGTCAATGCCGATATTTCAATTCAAGAAAAAAGGAAACAGCAGAGACTTAGGAGAAAGAAACTTTTGTGAATGTAGTGTTTGCTTGAATGAGTTTGAGGAAGATGAGAAGCTGAAAATAGTACCAAATTGTAGCCATATTTTTCACATTGACTGCATTGATATTTGGCTTCAAAGCAATGCCAATTGCCCGCTTTGCAGAACGAGTATTTCATCTGCAACAAGGTTCCCAATTGATCGAATCATTGCTCCAAGCTCCACACCACGAGATCCAAATCCATACACTGAAAATTTCATCAACGGTGATGAGGATTTTGTTGTGATTGAGTTGGGTAATCAACAGTCTGCTGATCAAACGCTGCTTGCAACACAAGACAGATTGAATTCAGGAGAGTTACCAGGGCGTTCAATTAGTCCTTTTCCAAGAAAGTTAGAGCAAAGAATTGTGCATAAAAACGCCAGGAAGTTGGATAAGGTTACAAGTATGGGAGACGAGGGTATTGACATGAGGGACAAAGATGACCAATTTGCAATCCAACCCATCAGAAGATCATTTTCAATGGACTCATCAGCTGATGCCAAGCTCTATTTGGCAATTCAAGAAGCTGTTCAGCACAACAGGCAAGTCAGTGAGACTAGCTGTGTTGAAGGTTGCAGTAGCAGTAGAGTTAGAAGATCTTTCTTTCCTTATGGTCATAGCGGGGGATCGAGAAGTGCAATTTTACCCGTTTACTTGGAGCCATGAAAGAAGAATTTTACTAGAGTCTTTTCTTTTTTTTCTTTTTCCATTGTTTGACATAGAGATTTTAGTTTGTATCAAGAGGCTATAGAATTGTTGAGATAGTTACTACATTCATCTGACAGATAATAGATTTATTTAGTTCCAATTCCTGGTTTCACAATAGCATAGGCCTGGAGGCTGGTCCAGTGTGTTGTAAATAACTAACAGCCATGATTATCGACATCATTGCAGAAACTCCCACTTTGCCTGTTCTTTTTCCTTTTATTCTTTGATTGAATCTAGTTATTGTCTCATTGTTGGTATGGAGAGACAGAATGAAACAGGGAGCTAGCAAGCATCCTTTTCAATGGAAATGATCATATAACTGCCACCAAATTCCTGAACCAATAATAATGCTACTGTTGGTAAGGTATGGTTGGTTATGGTTGGTGAATGGCATTTTCCAGCCTGTAGAATCCATGATTTCATTAATTGCTCTGCCCATTAAGAAATGATCAACCAAACAGAGAATATACTGTGAGAGTACAATTACGAAACATTTCAAATCATTTTTCAAATTCTGAATGGTCCTACTCCAAGACTGAATATATATGCTTTTACAATGAAGAAAAAGATATGAAACCATTAATGATTTTTTTTTACTCTGGTCAATTCAGAACCCTGGCAAGGGTTATTCATTATCAATCCATACTGTTCATTATTTTGTGGTCTGGAAATATATTGTCTATTGTTGGTGAATTAGAAGTATACTTGAATCATGTAAATTTAAACACATTTATTAAATTTTAATTGATTCTATTACTTATTATTCAGTAATTACAAATACAAAAATATTTATTTGAATTGAAAAATTAAGAAATCTAATGAATTGGTATAAAAAGAAAGGCATATATGAAAAAGAAAAATAAAATTTGTATTAAAAGAGAATGTGTTGCAAGTTTGAGATAATTTTAAATACTAATAATAAAGAAGTTAAATTTCGATCATAAAAATTAAGTTCATATGAATTTTTGGGTTTGATTTAATTAAAAATAAATAAATTTAATACAATTCATAAATTTAAATTTTAATAATTTGTGTCGGATTAATTTATGAATTTATATTATTAAGTAAAAATAATAATATTTTATTATTAAATATTATAAAATTTATGGGTCACGATCTAGGCTCGGAAATTAAGTAGAGTTTTATTGTAAAGGGGTCAAGTTTAATACCTAAGACACCTTTACAAATAAGTATCTATGGGTATTTATTTATGATATATATGGATATTTAATTGTAATTTTTGAATATAATTTTAATATTAAAATAATTATTTTATAATATAAATACTTATAAATTTATATAATTTTATTTTAAATTTAAAATATTTTGTATGGTAATTATAAAATAGTTCTATTATAAAATTACTGTGATAAACTTGATTTTATGTTGACGGAGTTAATATTCCCAAATTGGAAATTTGTAGTTTTAACTTGGTAGGATGCAAGTTTGAATTTGATTAAAAAAAATTTTATTTAAGAAATTTTAATTTTTTAAACACATTTATTTATTTATTTTTCACGATTATTAACAGTTGCGTTGCTTCTTCGATAAACTTGCTCTGATTTGTTTCATAAATTCAGCAAATTTGTTATAAGCAATTTAATAATTCATGTCTGCAATTCATTAGCACTAGACAAATTCGGGGCACTGATTGCCATCGTAAAGCGGAGTCCACAGCAATCATCGTCAGTAAGCAAAGATGAAGATATTGGTAGCCGTAAAACGAGTTGTTGACTACTCCGTCAAGATCAGAGTCAAACCCGAGAAGGTAATTCTTAATCAAAGCTCAATCTTGTTGAAAAGGAATTTTTTTTTTAATTGTTTTCTTCTCTAAGTTAATTTGCGTACAGAAAGGTGTGGAGACGAATAACGTTAAGATGTCGATCAACCCCTTTTGCGAGGTTGTGGCGGTCAGCATGGGGCCAGCTCGGTGCGTGGATACTCTGCGGACGGGTTTAGCTATGGGGGCCGATAGGGGGATTCACGTGGAAGCACCAGGTCAGTTGTATCCGTTGACCGCCGCCAAGATTTTGAAGAGCCTTGTTGAGGTTGAGAAGCCGGGTTTGATTTTTTCTGGGAAAACAGGTTCGTTTGTTTTTATTTTGTTTCCGATATATATATATATATATATACATATATGTATTGGGGTCTGATGTTTTCTGAGTCTTTTTCTTTTATTTTTTTAATAGGTATATATAGCTATATATATTTTGCTATTCTTGTTACACCTCACTGTGATTGCTGATAAAATTTGAAGAAAGAAATGAAAATGGACTATCTGAACTTTTATTTGTATGTTCAAATCGGTGAAGCCAAGCTGTTCAGAAGTGGGTTTAGTTGAGTGAAGAACTCTTCTTTTAGGCCCGAAAATATGAATTCGTGAATAATTTGAATTTCTTTTGTAGGCAGTTGATGATGACTGCAATCAAACAGGGCAAATGGTGGCAGGACTGCTCGGCTGGCCACAGGGGACCTTTGGTTCTAAGGTTAGTCCAAATATGAAAGCTCGTCGTTTGTTTGTTAATGTAATTTCAACACATTCAAGATGAAAAATGGCTCATTATTGGTGTTGAGAGAGCAGGAGACTTTAAGTTTGGGAAATTTAAGGCAAATTCATACCTTCTTATTTTTGTTGCTTTTTTCCTTTTTATGAGGAAATGAATCGCTCAACAATTTTATTTCATCTTGTTATCTGCTTTAGCTTTAAAAGTTTGTCTAGTGGAATAGCTAATCTGTGTGAAAAGTAAAAAATGTTGGTGAAGCTCATAAATGGTGATAAGATCTGCTGTTGTAATTCAATTTTGCTCTCTAATTCTGCTTTCTTTGATAAATGGGTAATCTGTATCAAATTAATCTACAAGAAGATATTGTGAGATCCTTATGATATTAGTGAGACGCTAGAAGGCTGAATGATAGCATCTAAGAATTAGAGATGTGATTGAAAATGTGCACTGGCTGGCATTAAATAGAATATCAATCTTGGTTGTGAACCCATGTTACTGGTTTTGATATACCGCTCGTGAGATGCAGTTAAGATTTTGGGCAACTGTTTCCATGCTTTTCTGTTCATTGCTTTTCAGTGCTCTGTCCTGCAGAGTACAGAAGTTTACTACTCAGTCCTTTTGCCAGTTTTCTTTGATGTGCTCCTAGACAGCTGCTTCACACTGTCAGTTACAATTAGACAAACATAAACTTGTGTGTATGCTCACAAAAAAAAAAAAAAAAAAATGGAAAAGTCATTACTTGTGAGCGTTCTGTTTCTTCCACCAAATTTATGCCTTCCCATGTCTTGAGATGTGTTTCCTCTTGGTTGACACATTAGGCTCATTTCAGAGCAATTTACTCTTGTTTTGTCATTGTAGTTTTCTTTATTTTCTATTTATTAAATGTTTTTTTTTCCCCATGATTCACTGCTGCTGTTCAGTAGGTTGTGCTTGTCAAGGAGAAGCAAGTAGCAATGGTGGCGAGAGAAGTAGACGGTGGTCTTGAAACTTTAGAACTGGTCTTACATGCTTTAATCACACGAGTAACCTGACTTTTAGAGTTCAAACAATTAATATTTTCAGGGCATATTGATGGCATTTTTCTGTTTCTGCTCTCAAAAGGGTGTTCCCACAAGAACAAACACCAACAATTTTCCATTGTTTCTCAAATAATATATGCATTTGGATAACTGGAATTATTGAACAGTTTTCAAAGCACTAAGACTAGGGCTTTTTCGCCTCAAACATGTAAGTTGAGGTTTTCTTTCATTAAAAAAAAAAAAAAAAAGAAGAAGTTACTCAATTTGCTCATTGCAAACAGTTTCAGAAGACTGTAGAAAACAATATACAACTTTTTCTGTAAATAGGGGGTTTGTTGATTTATATATATATATATATTGTGGACACTAGTGTCTGAATAAGTTTGACATTTAAGAAAATAGAAAGTTGTTTTTGTGATGGATTTGTTTTGGAGGAAACCTAATATACCATTAATCATTTGTACCAAGGCCATGCAAATATTACAATGCAATAGTGGATATTTTTGTGCTTCAATTAAAATTTAGATGGATGGTATGTATTTTATTGCCATTTTAAAATCGAGTTGTGATATTTGATTCAAATCAGTTGTGTTAGTGGTTGAAGAATTTCAACAGAACTTTCTTGTTTTTTTTGTAAGAACCTAGTTAGTTTTTGTTATGGCAGTCTGAATTTTAAATAACATTTTGAGTTTAAAACATTTTATTATCCTCTGTTTATCAATGTTATCTTTTAAATATTATTTGATTTGAGGATACCATGTTAACTTATCTATCTCAACCTAAAAGTATAATCCAAAAAAAAAAAAAAAGATATTCTATTTGAGCATTGAAACTCTCTTGCGGATTATATTTCTGAACCATGATCTAGTGTAATGTATAATGTTGCATAATTCCTCTCAAAGCTGGTATTGGATATTAGATTGTAGGTTAACTGTGCCCATATTTAATTTGCTTGTAGATATATGATCATTATAAGTTGATTTGTATTAGTGTTTAACAATTCTCTTTGATCTGCTATTCCCTTTATATTTATGTAAGTGTGCCAATACATGCACTCTGTTTTGGTAAATTTTATGGTGGTAGCCTATCCCAAACTAGTTGAGTCTTATATATAATTCTCTTCATTCAATTCTGTTCTATTCATCACCTTACACTTGTAATATGTTTAGGAATAACCTGAATCTTCTTCATCACTTGTCACTGGGAATTAAAAATAAATTGGTTACTTGGGGAGTCTGAGGCCTTTCTAGAGATATGTGTGAAGGATCATTAGATACTGAAATTCATTGTTCCAAAGAGAAAATGTTAGTCAATATTGAACAGCAGATAGGAAAATATGGCTAGCTTTACAAGAATTCTATGTTTTCTCATGGATGTCTGATGGATACTGTTGTGGATTTTGAGAGGCCCCTGGCTCCTGTGCATTTTATGAGACTTGAAATGGGAAGCATTATATTACCCAAGCTTGATGAAACTGAGTTCGTGTGCTCCCACAGTGTTTCATGGTAAACCGAGGAGGTACTTGGAGAAGCATTCTGTGGATTGTGCCTAAGCTATTCCGATGACAGAATGAACTACTGATTAAGCGCAATTCCAGTCTCTATGTGACCTTCAACAAGAACACCATACAAAAAGTTGACAATATACAAATGGTTTCGTCAAAGAACATAAGCTTTGGGTAAGACAAGCAAGACCATCCTGAATTCCTGAACTTGTTTCATGATTGAAAATTTCAACTGAAAGTTGTTCGAAGCAGTGTACCAATTACATAGAGAAAACACATTTTTTGTTAACGAGCTCCAGTAGTTTTTATGAGTTGTAATGGGATCATTATCTTTGCACACCTCAGGAAAATTGCAGGTTCTGTTTGCAAATCTCCATGGCAATGTTCTGTTTTTATTTCTGGAAGGGCCAAGATATAGAAGACTGGCATTGCAATCTATATGACACTTTTTTTGTGTTGAAGGAGGCATGTGTCTGCAGGTGATTGTTTTAGTATGATACCTATCGACATTGATGGCTCTTACTTGATTCGTTCTGCTCGTGCCACGCAGCACTGACTTGAGACTCAACCAACCAAGGTATGCAACACTTCCCAACATTATGAAGGCAAAATCGAAAGTCATAAAGAAATACACTCCAAAGGAGCTGAACGTGGATATCAAATCTGATCTTGAGGTTATCCAAATGAATGAACCTCCCAAGGGAAAAGCGGGGGTAATGGTTTCTTCTGTTGATGAGCTGATTGACAAGCTTAAAAACGAAGCTCATGTCATTTGAATTTCTTACATTATTTTCTTGCTGAAATGACCAGAAATAAAACTTATTGAAATTCCCATATGCAAATAAACTAGCTTTCAGTTCAATAAAAAAAAATTATGGTATTAAAGACTGCAGATTTGGCCTGCCATAATGTAATTTTATGGATAAAACTGATCATATTTGACTTGGATGGCAGCATGTCCATGGAGATTCTGCGCCAAGTGGGAAAACAGTTGATTATGGATAAAATCTTTCTTATGGTCAATTAATGGAATTAGGACCGTAGAATATTGCAGTTCAAATAAGGTGGCTGTTAGTGGTGGTTCTCTCGTCATAAAATAGAACTAAGCATACGCTTTTTTACTGGCATAAACGTGCGCGCCACTGCAACTTCCCTCGGGGAACTGTGCTTTTGTGGTTAATACCCGTCCGAATTTGTTATTAACGGGTCATGATATTATTAAATTACTTTAAAAACCCAATAATCATAATTAGTAAGACCAAATCAGCCTAAGTAATGATGAGTCGTAACTAATTATACGCACGAGAAATTCGGTCCGGGCTCATTTGGCCCCAAAAAAAAGGGGTGGGGGGGAGCTGGTTAATGTGCAGCAGACATTAAAACGGCGCGGCGGAGCGTAACGCAATCCTCCCACGTCTTAGCTCGTCATTTCTACTTTCTTGCCTTTTTTTCAAGGTTGATTCCTTTTTCAATTCCAACCCTAAAATCGAACGGTTACATTATCAGATTTCGAATTCCGAATAATGGGAAATGAAATGGATCCATTGGACTGGGATGATTTTATCAATTACGGCTTCATCGATCAAAACGCATCTCTCGATCTTCCTTGGCCCGACCAGAGGTAATTCTTTTTATTTAATAATTGTTTTTCTTTCATCGAATTTGACGCGGCTGGTTGAGTTTGACTTCTGATTCTTTGATTAAACACAAAACTAGTGGCTCCGCGGACAATGATATTTCATCCAGTGGGTTTGTGCAGCAAGAGACTGAAAGTATGCGTAAAAGGTATTCGATTTTGTTTTATTCAAATGAGCGTAAAGGGTTTGATTTTTGCAAGATCATAATTTTTGTGGCAATTTTATACAGGCCGCGAAGTGATTCGTGCAGTCGGCCTGGGACTAAAGCTTGCCGCGAGAAATTGCGGAGAGAGAGATTAAACGACAGGCATGTATTTATTTGTCAATTTATTTGTTATCTTAATTGTGACAGTTTAGGAGGATCTTTTGTGACTTGATTCCGCACTAGAATTTGTTGAAGTTTGAATTATTGAGATGGGATTTTTGAAGGATTAGATTTTTGTGTTTGATTTGTGAAGGTTTCTTGATTTGAGTTATATTTTGGAACCTGGGAGACCTGCCAGAACTGATAAACCAGCCATACTTGATGATGCCATCAGAGTTTTAAAGCAACTAAGAACTGAAGCTCAGGAGCTCAACGAAACTAATGAAAAATTGCAAGAAGAAATTAAAAGTTTGAAGGTTAGTTGATATTCCTTTGGCCATAATTTGCTCTTTTACTTATAACTCTGGAGAACTTAGCTGCTTTAGTGATTGTTGTGCTATCATGCTTTGATATTACGAAGTTTGTTACATTTGCTTTTAAGCATTTGTTCACCATTGATATCACTTTGGATCATTCATGATTTAACGTTTGTGACTGATTATTGAAGAAACTTTACTGTTTCATTTGATAATTGTGTGATGACTAACCCAACAACTTTTATATATATTTTTTTTCATGAAATTGTGGAAGAAGACTTATGTGCATATGTGCTTATTTTAAGTTTTGGATGGGTGTTATTAGTCAGATTTAGAGTCAGATTTTATTGGATTTGCACCATACTCCTACCTGTTAACAGTCATGTTGAAGATATTGATCAGCAAGAAGACTTTGGATGTCAAAGATTTTGCCATGAGTATAGATTTGACTAATGCATTAAGATGGATAAACAGAGGCAGTGAAAAATGAGATCCAAGAAGCATGATGCAGGCATTAACGATAACCCTAGTTTCAACAGTAGATTTAAGATAACACAGCATTCATTGAGATGGTTTGGTGCTGCAGAAGAGATAGAGAAACCATCTGAAAGCTTCTTTTAGTATAAATCTAATAGAAATATGAAGTCATATCAAACCTGGATTTCAAACAATGTGAGACTACATGACATCTCTTACCATGTGTGGGCCTCTGCGGTCTAGAACTGTAAAGCATGGCAGTTCATTGATTAGTTTCTTGCAGATCATCTCTATTGATTTTCACTGCACTTATTACCTCAAAATGGCTGTACAGGGTTGCGGTGACATGATTTTAACACTATTTTGGATTCTTGATATCTTGACTCTTAGTTGGAGGGTTCTTTAATGGATGTGTCTCAAGTCTGTTTGTCGGGCAGAGCCTAGTAAAGCCTAGGTGCATGAGATGCGTGCCTGGGACATCTGTAAAAATTGAAGTATATAATGACAATAGTTGTATCTTTAACATAGACAGCAATAAAGAAAGAGAGACTAAAATACATGGAGAAAATACAGTTATTAAATTGCTTGAATTGTATAGTTTATTTTGGATTGAGTCATGTGTGGAGTGTAGAATTAATGTGAAGGTTACTTAACTACTTCTTCATGTTTGAGATTGTTGCCAAAGAATTTAGTACTATCCCTGTTAACTATTCGTCCCCTACAACAGGCTGAGAAGAATGAACTTCGTGAAGAGAAACTCATATTGAAGGCAGATAAAGAAAAGTTAGGGCAGCAGTTGCAGGCTATGGCCATTCCTACAGCTGGATTTGTGCCTACCCACCCAGCGGCTTATCATGCTGGGTTGAATAAGATGGCAGTATATCCGAGTTATGGTCTGATCCCTATGTGGCAATATTTACCTCCATCCTTGCGTGACACATCTCATGATCATGAGCTCAGGCCCCCTGCAGCCTAAGCATATTTTTATCATCCTCTTCCTCTCTCTCTCCCTCTCTCCCTAGTTAGTTCCAGTTATCTGAATAATTTTCAGATGCTTTGTTTTACTGCCTTCTAGAAATTTTGTTGTCCTTCAAGGTGTAAATGCTGTTTACTGGTTTGACTTGGCTGATTCTTTATTATAACTATTGGCAAATGAATGGAAGTATTGTCAAGTACATTATCGCATGATTTCATAATATTAGGTTTCTCTTTATTTTATTAATTATGTATCACTACATATGGTTCATTGGGTTCCTTTTGCAATTACATAGGCAAGAATCTTTCCCCTGCCATAGATCTAGAAAGTGCTTTTGCATGGTGTGGGAATCTCAAGTGTGTGCTTGAAAACTCACCTATCATTTCAGCTAATGTAACAAAGTTGTTTTTTTTTTAATTATTTTAAATTTTTATGTTCTTGTAAACTTGAGGTGGATGACCTGGTGATTTTGCCGGCCAACTAAAATTTCATTTGTAGGAACCAGTCTATGGTCATAGTATCTCTAATGCTAAAGTCAGCTTTGTTGCACTAATACCGACTGATAGTGTACTTGAAACATTAGGATCTTGGGATAATGCATTCCTTCTTCAAAATGAGATTTTCTTGCTTCATTTGGGGATTAGCATGAATATCCTTTTGTTACCAGTGGCATTAAAATTGCCCAAAATTAACAAATGCAAATATCATTTGTAGAGGGAACATTTTTGCTTTGTGGTTCGCCTTGTGTTTCAACTGAAGTATTGTTCTGTATCTTGGGGTCTATTCTCTGGTCATAAGTTGGAAAAGACTGCTCTTCTGTTTTGATACGAGCTTCATTATCCCCTTCCTTGCCCCATAGCAGCATGTATAGGCCAACGATGACAACTACTGCCCCTATAATACTGAACAAGCCACAAGATCCAAACAGTTAATGCACAGTCGATAAAGACTGAAATATGCACTTTGCGTCTGGAAATTACCTGCCCAAATAAAGCCTTTCATCGAAAACAAAGTATGCTAGAATTGCAACTAATATGGTTGAAACAGGATTGAACATGGTCACAAAAACTGGACCTCTTTTCTCTGTGCACCATAGTTGAATGAAAATAATTAAGCCAGAAACCACCACACCCTGTCATGTATATGTTACCATATTCAGAATTTTGTTAAGAGAATGTAGTGCTAAATTAGACAGTTGAATGATACATACACCATAAATGGTGGACCACAAGTCAATATTGAATCCAATTGTCCAAGCAGCCGGTTTATGTTCCACTATTGCTGTGAAGAAAGCTGATTGTGCTGCCCCAAGAATGGACATCCACGTTGTCAGTGATAGTTGTGCAGGATATCGCTTCAGTGTGATTGCCTTCGTGTTACAGTATAGTACAGCATATAATTTGATTATTAGTAAAGAGTTGCATCTGGTAGCTGGAAATTCTACATAGCTAGCGAGGAGTATTGGAAATTAATGAATTATTTTGTTTAAATTAGAAAGGAACATAGTTTCATGTGGAGATTAACCTGCATAATGTACCATATAGACCATGTTATGCAGCTTGCAACAGTTAGAATCGAACCCTTCAACCACTGCTCATGGATATTGCTGTTTCCTTGCATATGGATTAGAGGATGCCGCAAGTTTCTCATAGCAGGCCCCTTGTAGGTGGTCATTGTCGTTACACCAGCCAAGGACACCAAGGTCCCAAGAACTTTTGCTATACCTCGAGGATTGTGAAGATCAAGTGTTTCCAACCTGCATGAATTTGAAATCTACAGGTCAATGACGGTTAAGAGTCAAAAACCAAAGATGTTTCAAGTGTCTTGAGTATTAATTCCTCGAGCGGATTACGGAATGGATGCCAACCTGAGTACAATGGCAATTACAAAAGTTAAGGCAGATATGGTGTTCACCACTGATGCCACGAAAGTTGGAGAGGTGTATCTCAAGCTTGCAAAGTACATGTTTAAAGTCAATCCAACCCTGGTTCATTAAAACATCCAGCCGTAATTAGTTAATTTTCAGTGTTATTTATTCATATCCATAATTCTAGGTAAATTATTAGTTGCCCTTACCCCAAGAGGGAGAGGATAAATATCTCCACGAAAAGAGCTAATGTCAGCTTTGGCCTTATTTTTCTGCAGAAGAGCAAAGAAGGATCAGCAGTTGTGCATTGCATATGAAAAGATTAAAATTTATGGGGAGAATAGAGACACACATAATTAATTCCTTAATTTGTCAATCATACAAATGCATTAACCTGGGACGTACCTTTCAAGGAAATAGGCAAGAGGGAACATCACGATGCTAGCGACGATATGACGGTAAGTTATATAGACATAAGGATTCATTCCATGATTGAAGGAAGCCTCAGTGATGAAATAGAGAAGCGTGTAGCCTAACTGAGCAAGAACCATGAGGAGGACTGGCTTGAACCTCATGTAAATGCCACAAAGAGCACTTGCTTTCAGAGCCATATTTCTCCTCTTTTCACTTCTCTCCCCAGGCCACTACTTCTTCAGAAGCTAAAGGAACAAAACAATAACATGTAAATATAGAAGATACGACAAGATGAAGGAACACAACTAACCAACACCACTATAATATAGAAGATATAATAGAAAATTTTGGGACTTGATTCTCTGTTACATGTTGCGGTTAGAATCAGGTTCTGAATTAATATTCCTTTTATTATACTGATGAGTTGATGTCAGACTATATATGGGAAGAAAAGAAGAAATTATTCTCATGTATGTTTCATATTTGAATATTAAATGTTATTTATCTGATATCCCTCACTAACATTATGAAGTTGCAACGTGTTAATAAATATTGCTTTATTTATCGTGAAGGAGCTAATTGCAGTTCAGAACAACTTACTTTTTGAGAATTAGTAGTGATCGATGCCTGAAATTAATTAGCTCATGTTGGCACAAATGCCAATACTCCGGCATATATTCTAGAACATTTGAAGTTGTAATATAAGAAACTGTGTTGTCACACAATATTCCTGCAGGTTTAAACTTACAGTGATGTTAATGAAACTTAGAGCTAATCAATCAGAGGAGGAACATGAACATCAATGCTTCTTTTTCTTAATTTACTTGTATTCATGCACTGATCCTATAGCTAGAATGATTCCGAGTGATTTCGATTTCTAATTAGGAATTTGGAAGGGAATTAAGCATATTATTCTGTGATTTCTTTATAGGTTTATGAAATCGCTAGCAATTGGTACATGATATGATTCCCTGCCTACTTCGCTACAGAGCATCATTTGTGCCTTTCTGTGCATCTGGACTGGATTTTACCTTTTGTCATCACATGTTAATCAAATTGCTACAAGAGAATTGATTTCAGAATGTTAATAGCAAAGCAAAAGAAAACTTTTATCTTTTATTGAACTCACAATATTCTATTATTCACACTTTTATGCATGCCACGAAAACAGCATTCAACTTCTGTAAATATTTGCAGTAAGTGTGATTCTCACGAGCACCTTTGAAATCAAATACAATGACTGCCGACCAACTGATAGAAATGTTGTCTAGACAGAAGAACAATATTCGGCCTTCTGTTTAGCCAACTGAAAGCCCTTGCATGATGGTATCAAAACCCACTATTCTTCCCCCCTTTCAGAACCTTATTTACGACAATATGCATGAAAAATACCCCCCAAAAAACATAAATTAACAATACAGAATTTTAAACTAATCAATATATTAAAAGGATTAACTTTACTGAAATCCAACTCGGTTCGCCTGAAGTCTTAACCCAACTGCAATTCATCGTAACGATGTCTACCTTCCACCATTGCATAGATATTTCACACCAACTATGCAGAAACCGAAGGCGGCCTTGGGAAATTGGAAAGAGTAAAAGAGAGTACATGAAAAGAGCATGGAAAGCAGATAACGGGGAATTAAAGTATATCTAAATGCAATGGCCAGTCGGTAAGCACGAGCTACCTAAATTGCATTGTCCCCATTGGAGATATGTCAATGCATTGCGATCAATTCGTCATGTATCATAGTGATTGTCACTGTTAATTGGCACTTAGCATAAAAGATTCGTGACCAACTCTTAGGATTCGTAACCAATTCTACTGCATCTTTTTCATTTTTTTTTTCAATATTTACTGTGGGTAGTGAATGGATATTAGTGGAATAATCCGAGTATGTGTGTGTGTATAAAAGCTTGAATCGTGTCTGTGAATTTTTACAAGACATTTAACCTTGGTGTTATCAAATTGAATGCTATATAGTATTTGCATTTTAAGACATAGTTGATGACAATGAGACCAAGTCCAAATTTAATTTTGTATTGTTTTAAAGACAACATTCTCCGGTTGAGTTTACAATACGGAATAAATTGTTTGTTCCTCTGAATTTCTACAATCTTTTCTGTTTGTTGTTACTATCAAACCATTAAACATTTTGTTTATAACTACTGATCACAGCATCTTCCTATGTGACAAATTTCCAGTTTGTTAAGATTAAAACTAAATTTGGTTTAATTGAGCTAATAGCTTAATAATTAATGTGAGAAGTCGATGTATGACTGTTTGTTTGGAATCGTTTTGATTTTTTGAGAAAGTGTTTTTGAATGAGCATGGAGCTGATTTTTGTTTTAGGAAGTAGATCAAACAGTTGATTAGTTTATTAAGAAACAGGATCAATAAGTTGATTTAGAAACAGGATAAATAATTTATGAGTATTGCTGAAACAGGAATGAACACGGACATAAAAACTGGATCTCTTTTATCTGTGCATCGTAGTTGAACGAAAATATTCAAACTAGACATCACCACTCCCTGCCATGAATTACTACTACTATCAGAATTTTATGAGCAAAACCTAATTAGCTAATGTTAATACAATATTACACATTCGAATTTAATTTCTACTGGCACCATAAAGGGTAGACCACAAGTCAATATTGAATCCAATTCTCAAGAACCTGGTTTATGTCTACTATTACCGCGAAGAACGCTGATTGTGCTCCCGCAAGAAAGCAAATCCATGTCGCCGGGGATAGTCGCGCAGGATATCGTCTGTGTCTTTGCCTAAATCATGTCGGGAGGGATAGTTATATGCTTGTCAATCACGTTTTTGAAGCTCAATCTATTTTAGCAGATTGTGTAGTAATTAATGCATTCTTTTGCGCAGTGTCTCGTGTTTTTATATGCTGAGTAGCCTGGTTTATGATATTGTGTCAAAGAGAAACTTTGCAACTTATCTCCTCCATTTTTACAAAATATGTAAATTTGTGTTTGAATTATGAATATTTCGTACATTAAATATCTAGTGTTCTGTTGTTTGTAAAAACAATATATCAGTTCTAAGTAGTAGGCTTGCAATAATTCAATGGTATTCAAATTTACTTTCCTAGTTAAGACATAGTAACCAAAACAAATAATATTTCATTGCGTATTTTCTTGATCCAAATTCATTGCTTGATCGGTGGGAATAATAACATCTTAAAGAAATTAACACTTCTAACTGGCTAGAAGCATCATTTCATTTATTATTATTATTATTATTATTATTATTATTATTTTCACAATTAACATACATTATTTCTATTAAATGACATTTTCATCATCAAATCTCTTTTTGAATTACATATACCACTACTATTTTTTTTTTCCGATTATGCTTCACTAATTGAACTTCATGCAAGTATGGACAAGAAAACAACATTAAAGGGAAAAAAAAAAAAAGAAAATTGGATCTAAATTTTAATTGAATTTTACTTTCTAATTGGACAATCTAAAGAAAAAAAAAAAAAAGGAAGTGACAACAGTAAGGCATAGTTTAGTATTGTAGTTTAGTAATTGCAAATTAGAATTGTGATTTAAATATAATAAAAATATCATAATTTTAGACCAAATCTTACTTTAACTTCTTGACTTTTAAGGAGAATTGACTATTTGTTGTGCAATCTGACTCTTCCACTAAGAATGTTGGTGGACCAGGTTTAACGAATGGCTACCTGGCTGCCACTTACCAACGAAAGTTCTCCATGCCAACTTTTTTCTTTCTTAACTTGAAGAATGGATAGTATTCACTGCTTTCTCTATTGCGTAACCAACCACGTCAGTAGCGTTAATCTTATCTTGTTCGTTTAATTTCGTATGCTCAATCTTAGGAAACAACGCTACCCCGTTCTTGAATCTGCCTAGGTGCATGCTTCAATTTCAATAATTGTGAAATTTCTTGTCAAGTGCTTTAAGTTTGCATTAACTTTTGAATAGATCATTGAAAAGTAATCCCATATAGGTCACTATAATCCCATTTCATTGGTTTATGTACCTGAATTTGTTGCCAGGTGCCCTAACTTTAATCATGGCCAACTTTTGAATTGCTCAACTCACTTGTAGTAATTTTCTTAAAGTAAAAAAGTGTCATCGATCCGTGAATTCAACTTCGCTACGAAACTTGTTTTAACAATTTTTTTTTTTTGATAGAGACACACCCATTATCAACATGGTGAATCTCTAGACTTCTAAACCTATTCTAATATCATGAATATCTTCATAAAGAGAGGATAACTTTTTGTATTTTTATTTGACTTCTACTAGTATTACATATATACATGCATAGAAGATACAGAGAAAACATAAACGAAAACGTAGAACTTTGAACTAACCACAAAAGAGTTGGAGATTAACTTCAGTGAATCCAATATCTGTTTGCATGGAGTATTATATCCCCACTTCAAGTGGATCATATAGATGTTTGGCTTCCTGTATTCCAAAGCTATTTCATGCCAAATAAGCAAAAGGCAAAGGGCGTATCTTGGACACTGGATAGAGGAGGAGTACATGAAAAGAGCATGGACAAGTCCAAATTTGGAATTACGTCATATATCTAAATGCAATGGCCGACGAGTAAGCACGAGCTAAATTGCATTTTCCCTATTTGAGATATGCCAATGTGCGTGGGCGATCAATTTCTCGTGTATCATTATGATTGTGTACGAAGAATAAGGAGACCAAAAGATATAATAAAAATTGTTTCCTTTGTCTTAAAATAAAAAAAAATTATTCTGCTATTTTAGATTACTTTTGACTTTTTAAATTTATTAGGTTAAAATACAAATTTATCCTTTAAAAAATATTTTTTTTGACTTTAATAGATATAATTGCACCCACTTTAGGAAAAATAACTTGAAATAATTTAAATAATCTAACTATAGATTTCTTTTAATTTATTTTAATTGCAAGCGATACATATAGATTTGGGATCTGTACTTAGATATTTACGAAAACAAATGGTAATAAATTTATGTAAATTTATTACCATTTGTTTTCGTAAATATATTTCTTTTTCTATTTATTCATAATTTTTTACCATATAAAATTATAAATAGACCTTTGTAATATCTTCTATATAAGAGAAAATATAATATTTCCCAATTATGTTTTTTTTCCATGACATTAAAGGAAGTTTGAGAGTCTAGAAATTCCTTAACTCATGATTGGATGAGCATAGATTGATGAAAATTAAAAAAAAAAAAAGAGTAAAGATGTCAACTCGTAATTCATTGCTTGAATTATAAAATAAAGATACAAGGGCAATCACAATCAACTTTCTCTTATTTATCATAATCAGATCAATATTCATATGAAAATGCATCTCCAAACTCATAATACGATTCATTTCCTTATAGTAGTTTATTTTTCACTTATTGTTCCTCTTCATGGTTCCGGTTGTGGTATACCCTTTTCAGCCGAAGCGATTTTCTATATATCGGGGTCTGTTGTCTCGGCATATGTAGAATAAGACTTCTCTCCTGCTTCGATATGAACTTTCAGATCACCTTCTTTGCCCCATAACAGCATGTATAGCCCAAAGATGACAATAGTTGCACCTATAATACTGAAAAGAAAGCCATAATAAAAATTTTAGCGCGCAGCACACAATGAGTAAAAAATTCCAAGCATGTCTTCAAATTACCTGCCCAAGTAAAGCTTTTCACCAAAAACAAAGTACGCTAGAACTGCCACAAGTATTGTTGAAACGGGATTGAACACCGTCACAAAAACTGGACCCCTTTTTTCTGTGCAGTATAGTTGAATGAAAAGATATAAAGCAGAGATCAATATTCCCTGCCAATATATTCACATCATCAGAATTTTATGGGCAAAACTTATTCAAGGATAATGGTATTTTTATATTACAGTCGAAAATTTTTAATTACACCATAAAGGACGGAAAACAGATCAATATTGAATCCAATTTTCCATGCAGCTGGTTCATGCTTTACGATCGCCGTGAAGAAAGCTGATTGAACTCCACCAAGAAAGCATATCCATGTCGTGAGGGATATTCGTAGAGGATAACGCTTCAGTGCCATTGCCTAAATCATGTGACCAGGAGATATATAGTTATATATCTTTCAAAAACATGAAATTCGAGGATTTTCAGCTGGAGTTAATGCAATTCTTTTGAAGAGTATGCCAAGTGCTTTTGTATGCTTACTGGTCTGATTTTTGACATTCTTTGACAGTGAAACTTTGTAAATGAACCAGTTTCTTTTATTAATTTTTAAATACAGTTTTGAGTTAGAGATGAACCTGAAGAATGTACGCCCCAGACCATGAAATACAGCTTGCAACAGCTAGAACCGAGCCCTTCAGCCACTGCTCATGGATGTTTTTATTTCTATGAAAATGAATTAGTGGATGCCATAGATTTCTCATAATAGGCCCCTTGTATACTGTCATGATTGTTACTCCAGCCAAGGAAAGCAACGTCCCAAGGATTTTTGCTTTGCTTCGAGCATCTCCAAGACGAACAATTTCTAATCTGAGTAAAATTAAATTTAACTTCTAAAGTTCAACCAAGGTTAGAATCTCGAATTCCTCTTTTCTAATTCGTAAATTTAGACGATGATCATGTATACCAACCTCAGTGCAATTGCAATTACAAAAGTGACAGCAGATATGGTGTTCGTCACTGCGGCAACAAATGTTGGAGAGGTGTATCTCATGCTTGCAAAGTACATGTTTAAAGGCAATCCGACCCTGGATCAATAAGATATTTAGCTCGCGTTATTTTTAACTATTGTTTGGATCCATAATTCTTAACTAGTTGTTCTTACCCAAAAAGAGCGACGATAAATATCTCCAGGAAAAGAACTAATGTCAGCTTCGGCGTTTCATTTCTGCAGAAAAAAAAAAGGATCATCAGCTGTCATGTTGGGAGAATAGCGATGACTAATTCCTCGATATGTCAAACATAGATATGAATAATATGTATACCTTTCAACGAAATAGGCAAAAGGGAACAACACGATGCTGGCAACAAAATAACGGTAAGTTATGTAGACATGAGGATTCATTCCATGATTGAAGGAAGCCTCGGCGATAAAATAGAGAATACTAGAGGCTATCTGAGCCATAAGCATGAGGAGATGTGGCTTGAACCTAGTGAAAATTTCCAAAAGAGAATTTGCGTTCAGTACCATAGTCTCCACTTGTTAATTTTCTTACTTTCTCTTCACAAGTTGAAGAATTAGAAATACAATAATGATCTCTAAATATATAAGAGGATAGAAGTTTGGACTCTAATCTCCTGTTGTTCTTGGCATCATATTATATTATAAATTCTTTTAAGTATTAGAGTAAAACCTCTCTGTAGTTATGATATAGGGACCAAATTATTTTTATTATTATAAAAAAAATTATAATTTAATAAAGATGTAACTAATAAAAATTATTATTTTAACTTGATTATCCTTAATACAAGTGACATGAAGTTCATTGAATTAATTTCTATCTTTTTTGTAAATATTTTTATTTTTTATTCTTATTACTATATAATGTTTCTAAAATTTAGCTGTAATATTATAATATCATTATTATATTTATTTAATAAAGACTTATTATTATTATTATTTTATTGTTATTAGTGGAAAGCAATAATGGCAAGTATGCTACATTGTAATGATATTATATTTGTTAAGTTGAGAAAATAATGAAGACAGGTGTACATACATGCAAGAATTTGCATGAGAGGAAGTCAAATATTCGGTTAGTTTTCAACCAAAAAATGAATTTAAGCATGCATAGAAGATGAACAAGACACATGGCATTGAACCTTTGTTTGTGTCTTTCAAATTGAAATCATGTTCACAATTCAGAAAGCAAAATTGTAAAGGGGAAGGAGACCAGAGCAAACAGAGAGCAAATAAAAGAAATTAGAAATATTAAGCTTAATTTTATTTTATGTTAAGAATTAATTTTGTTTTTGGATTGCTATAGATGAGTGTTAATATTCTTATTGTATTATTTGTGGTAGATAATTTACTATATATGTGTAGGTGTATATATTCAAATTTGATGAATAATATTTGTAATTATTATGTTAGAAATTTTGGTGGACTTGTTTGCTGGATTGGTGATATATATTTAAAAATCTGTCATTATTGATTGGGGGTTAATTGTTCTCTTTATCAGTTAATAAGCTAAAATTGTTATTTAAAAATATTGTGGGTCATAGTACCAATTATAAAATAATATGAACATTATGTAAATTAAAAATGGGACAGAATAATTATTTACAATTATACTAGGTCATATGTAGAATTTACTAAAGTATTGAGCCATTTTATAAATATGAAATAATTTAGGGTCTGATTGATATTATTTACTCATAAACAGTAACTAATAATTTTTGTTTGCTTATTATTATTATTATTATAAGGATATAATTATGAATTAATGATGTCAGAGAATTTATTTTATTACTTTAAGATTATATTCAATTTTCAAGTGATAAAATTTTGTTAAGTGAAAATTTAAATTATTATTATTGGGTTAGTAAATATTATTATTAATTTTGTTCGCGAGGTAATTTTAAAAAAGAGGACAAATCAGTAAAAGATTAAAGCAGTCGATTATTTAAATTTCAAGACAGGTGTTTATGTATAATTATAATGATTTTGATTTTACAAAATTAAAAGTAAGGTATTTAATTTATTAAAAATTTAAGTATATGCATATCAATTTTTGAATATATATGTATTGTAATTAAATTGAACTTGTCTTGAAATATTTGTTTAAAACTAGTAAAATTATTTTTTTTTGTAATTTATTAGATAATATAAAATATTACTGTTTTTATTTAGAAGTTATTGAATGTGAAATTGGTATAGTCTTAATTGATTATATACCAGTAATTTTGGACATGAATTTTAGCTTACACTGAAAGCCTATAAATACAAAATCAAGCGAGATAACAATTCCTGAAAATGATGCCCTTAAAATATATTGGCTATTAGTAGAACAGCAGTCTCCAAAAATAATATCTCTAAAGTATGCGTGATTATTTTATGAAGTTATTTATAATAAAATGATATTTATTTTATTTTATCATATTTAAAAATTAACTGTTAAAATAAAAATTTTCTCATATATTATTCTTAAAAATGTTTTTAGAATTTAAAAAATAAATTACATTTGCTTATTTTATTTTAAAATTTTTATTGCATGTAAATATCGACTGGATATTAACTCGCCCCTTATTTTTTGGATTGCAAAAAGACTGGAGATGATAATTGAAACAAATTGAAGATTTTTCAGCTAAAAAATATTTTATTATATTTTATTATGTTTCTGTTTACCTAAATATGGATAATAATTGAGTAGTTTTAAGTTATATAAAGATATTTAACAGATACGTATTGATTATTTCTTTTATTTGAATGTTGAAGTGTAGTTGATGATATAAAAAATGTATATGGAAGTGTTGAAATTTCAATCGTAGGTTTTAATTTAGGGAAATATTCAATTATTAAGAGAAAATTCTACCAAATTTTTTTTAAAAATAGTTTAGAGGCATTACACTAACCATGTGATACAAGTATTATTGGAAATTTTAAAAATTATTATTATTAGTATTTTAATTGCTTGTTTTTAAAATGGATAGAAGATTATTTTGGAACCAACAAATATAAGCATCCATGATAGAATTTTAAACACAATTTCTATATGGACAATTGATATGAAGCCACGAATAATTATTAATTATATTAAGCACTATAAAATTAAGACCCCTAACGTCGATGAAGTGTAAGTAACAAATAAAATAGAAGAGATAAAAGAGTCGTTACAAAATTAAGTTATTAGATTTGATAATTTCACTATATAATCAAATGAATATTAATGTATTTCTTAATTATCTAAATAAGCAACAAGTTGTGTATATTTTAATTGAAGAATAATTAATTCTTGTAATTAGACAAAAAAAAAGATAATCATGAAAATAATAGTACAAAAATACAGAAAATTTTATGTCAAAAAACTCTAATTATGCTTGAGAAACTAGAAATATTTTTGTTTTAATAAGAAGACCTTTATATTGTGAGTCATTACATACTTTCAAGTTCAAAGATGTAAAAATAATAAAGCAATGAAAAAATAGTTATTACGATTAAAAATAGTTTGGTTTGATATTGACAAATAAATAAATCAATCCTAGCAACAACATCAAAAAATTTTTGTGAAAATATGTAATGCAAATGCACGTTATTGTTAACAATTAATAAAGTGATGAGTAATTATAATTCTTACGAAGATAAATTATTTATAATCGAACTATCAAGTTAAAATATTTTAATTTTACTTGAATGCATTTAATGAAAATATGATTTATGTTAAAATTAAGTAAACACGAAATTAAAATAAATAAATATATATTAAAAGCAACCAAAGAGAGAAAGTTTGAGGGTATTTGACTTTAACAAAACAACTATGTTAAGATTCCATTTATTTTTAGTGACCAAATTTTAAATTTATGGTTGATAATTAAGAATATTATAATTATTTATTAGTTTTTTGTAGGATTATAACAAAACTATTTTAGAATATTAATTTATTATATTCTTATGTGAATTAACATTTATTACACAAAATATGTAAGTATATTTCTATCTTATATGGATTTTATGATATTTAACACAAGAACTAAATCATAAATATCCTTTTCTAAGATTGTATTATAAATTTTAAATCATCTAAATAATGATCAATTATTTAAAAATATTAAGAGTAGTAGAGAATACTCAAACAATGAAAATAAATTTTAATTATATTAAATAAATAAAAATCATAACATCATAGTTCGGTATATCATAATTTTAGGTATATCATAATTTTAGAAAATAAATTTAGTTCATAATAAAATAAGATAACATTATATTCATTATATTAAACATCTTAAACAGTGAAAAAGAAAGAAAGAAATTAAATTTGAATTGTAAGCGAAGAAGATGAGATTTTTTCCTTTTTCTTCAAATTCCTCCAATTTTTTTTTTCTCTCTTTTTCTTCTCCCTTATGGTTCTCTTGGTGATTCTCTACCTTTACACCCATAAAAGGTTCTATTTATATCTTTATTGAAAAATAAATTTTTTTATCATAATTTCTCATTTTGTAAATTTGCTCCACAATCTTGGATTTCGATGATATGATCTTGGAGCTATTGTTTATCTTGCAAAAAATACTGTAGCAAGGCACTAGAACAACACCATATCACTGGGAACTTGGAGCTGCAGCGCTATTGGTTTTGTCTAGCATTTTTTCATGTGCTCCAAAATGAGCTTTTTACTTTAAATCTTATTCCTTTATCAATTCATTCCCTCCTACGTAAAAATAAATAAAAATATACTAAAATAAATAAATAAAAGAATAAATTTGTAAAATATCAAGAATAAAATAAAATTATGTCAAAATAACATCCATTAGTAACAACTTTAAAGAATAAATTATTATTTCAAATAATTTTAGAAAAATATATTTTTTTTATTGTAATATAATATAAATTTTTTTGTAATATACAGATAATTATTACTATATACAGATAAGTTTTATAAGATGAGATTTAACAAAAATTTATAATTTATTACAATATTAAAAATATCTTTATTTATAATTAGTTTAAATTACTCAAATTTTTTTATTATTACATGGAAATTATTTCTATGTGCATCACTGTAGAAATATTTTACTGTATACTGATAAGCCAATAAAAGTTTGTGGATGCATTTTAATGTACTGTAGCTGTGACAAGAAGATAGTAGCACACGTATAACAAAGAATTTATGAAATCATTTAAGAATCGGGGTTGGCCCATGCCAATACTTTGACACAATCCAACTATTCTATCTATTCATTATTATTTACCATGAATTGAAATATTAAAAATAATGTGCCCGAAAAATACAAAAAATATATATATAACTAACAAGGCAGGAGTTTATACTAACCACAAGAGTAAAAGGGTTGGAGTGGGATTAATTTTACATAAATCCAAGTCTGTATCCCAACTAGAATTGAATCATATTGACGTCTGCCTTCATGCATGCATTCCTCGGCTTCGAATATTCTCTCAAAAATCACACCTAATATGTAGAAATCAAATAGTACGTGCCTTGAAAATTGCGAAAAAAAGGAGTACATGAAAAGAGCATGGAAAGCAGATGACTATAATAAGGCCAGAATTGAAGCCGCTATTTATAAACTTAAAACTATGTCAGTTGCCTATATGCAGTGTCCAACGTGCAATCACGAGCTAAATATGCACGGTGATTATACGTCATTTATAACTGTGATTGTCGCTGTTTGTATAGTATATATGAAAGATACATGTATTGGAAAATTTCAATTGCATGTTGTTTTCAATTTTCAGTATTTGTTGGACTAGGAATGGATATTAGTGGATTAATACGGTTTGTCTAGAGTCTTCTGTCATCTGATAAAATGAATACATTTAGACATGGTACGTGTCCCGCTTATTCCACTTCTTTATTATTTTATCATTTATTTGTTCCTCTACGTAGTTTTGAATTATACAATACTTCATAATTTCCTTCTCCGAAGTCTGCATTACATTTGAATTGATTTTGGCTAACAACTTTAGTATTATGATAAACTCCTATATATTACAATTTGTTGAAAACGTTTTCAGTTCTTAAGAAAATATTTAAATGAATAAAATCATGGTCTAAAAATCACTTTCTTTGTCCTTAACTTGTTATATATTCTTTGAGTTAATTATCTCATTTGGCGAACATCATTCCAGGTTTCTAATTTCACTGTTGTTCTTCATTTTAGCTCTTTTCATCGTTTCTTATTTATTCATTTTTCTAGTTGTTAATTTGCTTGCTTTTGAATTTTGACAAGATAAACAATGATTATTATTATATTATTATTTTATTTCTATCGTGTTACCATAGGTTACAAGAAAGTGGAAGAATTATCACATTTGCCATGCTTTAGATGTCGTGATGGGGGAATTGAGATTTGTGAAGTGTTTGGAAACAGAGAAAATTTGAGAGAAGGAAAACTTTGATTTTCTTCTTATGTTGATCAAAGAGTACAACAATATATTTATACTAGATGCTACTAGATATCTTCTAACTAAATCATAGATTCACAGAAGCTCATCAATACAATTTGTTATTTATCTAACTAACTAACTACAGCTAATTAACTAACTAAAATAGCCAGCTGCCAAAGCTCCACTTGTATGCTTGCTGAGTTGCAGCTCAACTTGCATCAGCTTCATTCTTCAAGCTGGAATTCTTAGTCTGCTGGTCGAGCTTAAGCCAAGGACTGCTGTTGTTCTTCTTTACTTTAAGAGGGAGTTCGTTCTCTTTATGTTCCTTCTATTAATATTAAATTTTATACCTTTGGGATTGCTATGGGTAATGTTCTGTTGAGGAACAACCTGAATCCGAGTCCAGATACAGGCGAAGTATCTCTAGAGAAATTGCTTTCGCTGATGGCTGAACTGCTTATTGATTCTAACAGTTATGTAACAAATTTCTATTTCGGTTGCTTTCTTATTGCTGGTTTTACTTCATATTGACCTTTTTTCAGATGCAGAATAAAGATGCAGTGTATGTTGAAAATCAGCAGCGGAATATTTCGGATGCTAGTGATTTGCTTCCGCACCTTGCAACAGGGATTGGTGTAAGTATAAAACTTAGGAGGTTAGACCTCCTTCTCTCTCTCATTACTAGCCTTCACTAACCCCATTTCCTTTAATTCTGGGTGGAATGCATCACATTTGAAGGATAGATGACTTTGAGTTTGCCCCAGATTGTGCGATATTCGATCTGCTTGACATCCCCCCGTATCATGGTTGCATAGTTGATCCCCGGGTGTGGACTTTTCAAACCGTAGATAAAAGTCGGAATCATTTGTTCTGATACGACTCTGATTTTTCCTTCTGTATGCCATCATTCTGTAATTGCTCGCATTTGATGATATTTTCAGTCCCTTCCATATCCTTTTCGATTGTCAATTTTTGTCTTTGTGAAACTTTTGTCTATTCTTTTGCAGTTTGAGGGAGCAAATCTATAAACTAAAGAGTGAAAATTATTCTCAAGAGACTCCATTACACACACACACACACACACACACAAAAAGGAGCTGTAGCAAGCGGAGAAATATATATCCAAAGTTTTGGTGGTTTTTTTTCTTTTTTTGCCGCTGCTGATTGTGTTAGCTTGGGAAGCTTAGGAGCTAGCTTAGTATGACTATTTTTATTTGGTTCAACTATTCAAACGAATTTTATTTTTAGTAACAATCGAATTTAAATTATTAGTTAAACAAGTGATCAATAATTTGATTTGAATGTGGCACTTTATTCTGATTTATTTATGCTTGACAATATCTAATTTAAAATTATACATTAGGCACAGAACTCGACGCCAATGATCAATATTTGTGATATTATGTTTCTAACATGCTGTTTTACTATCTCTTCCATTGACAAGGTTGGTGGACCGAGTTCATACAATCCCCCTGGCTGCCATTGACCAACTAAAGCTCTCAATGCCTAACTTTTTCTGAACTTTTTTTTTTTTAGCATAAAGAATTATTTGCCTTCGCATAGACAGTAACCTTTCTCCCGTGCAATATTCGAGCACGTCAATAATGCAATCCTGTCTCGCTGGCTTAATTTCACAAATGCTCAAGCTTAGGAAACGGTGCCAAAAGTGCTTCAATCTAACTGTGGAAATCGTTGTCAGTTTGCTTTAAGTTTGCATTATTTTTGAATGTTCAATATATTTCTCTATCATTGATTTATTCTCGTGCACGTTTACAAAACGAACCCACCATGCTTTTTAATTTCTTGTGTTGACTTTAATTGTGGAATTTGTTGCGCTGCTATAGGCTTGTCTAACTTTCGAATTCACCACGTCATCCATTAATATATTGTTTTAAGTTCAATAAGTTTAGTTATGAATTAATTTATGAAGACTATAATCATTTCCTCAAACTAATTTGGTGATAAACAAAGTTAACGTTAAACCATTTAATCTTATTGTTCCCTAATTATTAGGATTATTTTTTACTTGCTCTTTTATTTATTAAAATCTTTAAATTTAACTGATTTATTAATAAATCACCATTTTATCCCACTCACTAGCTTATACCATTTAACTACCATTGATCATGTTGCCCAAGTAATTTATTGTCCATAATGAACTGTGTAGAAATGAAAATATATTCAAATATTATTTGACTTAAATAAAATTATATATACACACACAAGCAGATACACACAAATTTTTTTTTTTAGTCCCTGTAAGTGAAAAGGCAACTTTTGCAGATTTTTAATTTTTTGGGTTTTCTTTAATTGAGTTGATTATTTGATTGTTATGGTGAATATTAATTTGGGTTGAATTAATTGGTCCAATTACAATTATAAAAATATACATAAGTTAATTTGCATAATGAATTTGTTGAAACAATTTTTTATTTTGGATAACTGGACGGAGAAAAGATAGAAAATGAAAAAAGAAATAAGAAGAAAAATTTTTAAAAATTAGATTTTTTTATTGTTCTAAGATTATGTAATTACAATATAATCTTTGAATCAAATAATTTTAAGAAAATTAATAACAGTATAGAGACAGGAAGATGACTTATAGTAATTCATGATTGAATTTGAAATTTGCCAACAAATGAAAGGTGGTAATTATTTCTCACTCGATTCTACTATTAATTACTTGGCCACATTTAGTTTCGACACATAACTCCATCAATTAATACAGCACTAGTTCATCATATTAACTCATTCATGAGATAACACACGCAAACTAAAGAATAGAAATCATGAAAGTAAAGCAAAAATGACTGAGAACATGCACTGCCTTCTGTTGGGATAAAGCGCAGTCCAAGTGTTGTGAGAAAATAATCTTGCATGCTAAGAATAAGAAATTAACATATATTATGTAAGGATTAAAAATTTTTTTATAGTCTTTTTTCTTCTTAATTTTTAATAAAATTTTAACACATGGTATAATTAATAATAAAGAGTTAAGATTATATTTTTAATTTTTAATTTATATTATAAAATATAAAATTAATTTTTAAATTTTATTAAAATACAATCTTAATCATTTATTATTAATTATGTCATATATTAATATTTGCTTAAGTTAAAAAAATCTTAATTCGTTAGGCAAGTGAGGAAATCTTAGTGTTTCGTACTATTTTTACAATTCTACAAGTTAAGTTGATAATATGTCATCCTCGTCATGCGATACATATAAAGAAGAAATTATTACAAATATTTTTTAGCATACAAAGATATTTGATTTTAAAATGAGTCACTTCAGGTCATTGTATTGGTGCAGTATCACTTCAACCACTTTAACTTTTATTAAAAGAAATAAAAGTAAAGTGTGTGGTTCAATAATGAAGAATGAATGTGACATTAATTAATATGTTAATGCTTTGAATTTTATTTTTAACTTAAGCAAGTTAATGGCTCTAATATTTATATTTAAATTATTTATCATTCTCGCTCTCGTAAATATGTTAATGAATTTTATTACACTATCATATTCAAATGATTATCTTAATTTTGGTGTTCAAGAAATCTGAACATACGATCTCGAGGCCAAACTTATAGCTTCTTCACCCAATAGCAAATCGGGGTTATGCAGGCGTGAACTGTAGGACGATCAAGTTAGTTTGGGGTTTACGTAATTTGATGATAAACAAAAATAAAAGTTGAGACAAGACGATCAAGTTAGTTTGGGGTTTACGTAATTTGATGGTAAACAAAAATAAAAGTTGAGACAATAATAGAATTTTGTGGCCCACCTCCTTTCCTTATGATTCATGAGTTTATTTAGTGACCCACCACCATATCTTATAATTCATTTCTTTATACAGGGTATAACCTTTTCTTACTGATAAAGTTCCATATGAAAAAGTTATTATCGTCAAAATAAAGTTCTCCTTGAGACGATAGTTTATTTTAAATTTGAAGACAAGCAACTGCTTGGCAGCCTTGTTTCAACAGGGTTACCCTTGATTTAGGCTTCCTGTCATAATGGAAGAGGTCGATCATGTAGATTTTATTGGTAGATCTGTGCCTACTTTACACAGGCGTGGCTGGTCTTTTTGTTCTCACATCAGATTCAACTTCCAGCGGCTTCAATGAATTTGACTTTATTTTGGTGGAGTCATTTCTTGGATTTTCAGATCTCGAAATGAGATGACAGTTGAAAGAATTCGGGGAAATTAGCTTTTTTTTAAGTGCAAAAACAATGAAAATAAAATTTTTGGTGCAAAAAAAATCAAATCTCTATCGACTATGCACGAATTTGTCACTAATATTTGAAGAATTACTTAATTTGTAACTACATTTTTAGCATGTCTTAATACATTTCTAAAAAAAAAAAAAACTTATTTCTCATGCAAACAGGTATCGTACCAGAAAGCATCTGCAAGTTATCTACAAGTAGTGAAGAGATCTCATTTTTTTAGTTCTAATAAGGAAAACTTTATTACATTAATATGCACCAAATGAAAGGAAAATATCAGTTTCCTCTCTTATTTTTGACGCATCTACCATTTTCTTACCTACTTTTTAAAATATTTGAAAACTCTCCATTGTTACAATTTTTTATTAATTATTTTTTTTCATTTAACACATTTACTCCTAAAAAATTTAAAATTAAATTATTATTATTGTTATTATTATTTTTTGTTTGCCATGTTTACCTCTAAGGAATCTAAATTTGAATTGGGCCTAAGGCCCGACTCGACTTGATTTTCTTTTGTGGGAAAAAGGGTGGTGATGTTTCCCCCAAATTCTTTTTATTAAAAGAAACCCACATACTATATATTTTGTGTAACATTAACAATACTATTAGATTAAAAGCCTGAATCAACTTGATTTTTCTTAAATTGAAAAAATAACATGTTCAAACTCTAACTTCATGTTACAGTTAATGATAATTATTATGTGAAGAATAATATATATCCTGTGCGACTATTATATCATTTACTAAATATCATCTAACTGAATATTGATTTAAGAAACTCTATATAATAACAAGTATAAAATTATGGTATTAGATAAGTTTAGGATTTCCAAAAAGTAAAAATAATAAACTTTTTATTGAGTAATTTTTTAATTCTTTTTTGTTAATTTTAAATGTATTTGAGTAATAGTTTTCCAACATTTGTTAAGGTAAGCATATTCACATATTTTTGAAGTTTTGTGTGCATAATACCTATAAGTCGTCTACACCGGTTCAGGCTTCAATAAAATTTTCTTAACATAAATTCATTTAAGTTTGTATTCTATACTTTTGTCTACTAATTTAAAAAGTTTAAAATCTTGTTTGATCTAAAAATTAAAGCTATTTTTAGAGTTTGACAATTAAGTTTTACTTCTATGACATTATACCCTCTCCATTTTATAATTCTTCCTCCGCCCTACCTCTATGGTCGATGCAGACAAACAATCCGGCCTTATTCTTGAATTTGACACGCTGCTATTTACTTAGGTTTTAATATGATCACTGTTTTCTATTAAAAATTACATCTTTTCTACTTTAACGTGAACTTAAACAGTATATTTGGTAGTATGCATTAGATTGTATTATTTTAAATGAATTAATTTAAATTGAATTGGATTAAATTGTAATAAATTAAATAAAAATTTGTATTATATTTAATATAATATATAGTGAATTGTATTATTTTATTATATATAATATGTTAAATATTTTATTAATATAATAAATAATAAAATAAGTTATTTAAATATTATATTATTATCATTATATATTTTATTATAAATTATTATTAAATTATATTGTTATATTAATATATTATTATTATTTGTATTAGTATTAAATAAAAAAAATGGCAGTGTAGGCTTGATGCATGACCCCCACGAGTCAAGTTGGCATTGCCTCACTTCGATATTTCTCATGTAAGCAATCAATCCATGCCAGACCCATCTCAGATCATTTGATGTGTCAAATATTGATTAATTGGATTTTGGGTATTAGTGCAGTCCAGTCCCATCATCCAAACAATGCCATAAGATCACCTTCTTTGCCCCATAGAAGCATATAAAGCCCAATGATGACAATAACTTCCTCTATTATACTAATCAAAACAAGGCCGAAGGAAAAATTTTGGTGCCCAATCAACAACTAGCGACTGAAATATGTCATGTTCATCTTCACATTACCTGCCCGTGCAAAGCTTTTCACCGGCAACTATCTTCTTGAATCCAATCCAACTGGTTATTTACATTGATTTTATAAAATTACTTATGGAACACAACAATATTTGAAGAAAATTCGCTCCAAATTTTTAATTGATTTTGCCTGCCGCTTGGACTCGCTAAAGAAAAGATGAATACCCCAAGAGCCAAAACCAATTTCTTGTCTTTGACATGGTTTAATGGGAAAACTCTATTAATCAATGTTCAATCGCAAAACAATGTCACATAAGTTTTCAAACCCCAGCTCAGTTAATTTTCATTAAATGATGTATAGCAGCGACATTTTTTTTTTCTGGGGTTTGGCTACAACCTTGTTTGCTTCAGGTAATGAGAACTTGACGTTTCAAAGGTTGGCTTAAAAAGCTAGAGAAGAGAGATAAAAAGAAAAAAAAGGGGTTAGAGTTGGGTGAACCAAAGTTTTTATTTGTATACACAGATTTCTCTCAGTTTATTTTAATTACATGCGTTGAATATAGATTTTGGCATTTGATTTGTTAGTCAAAAGTAGGATCTGTAGTTGGATATATCCTCAAACTTCTATAAATTTGTTCCTATTATTATTATTATTTTGTGAATATCTTTCTTTTTTTTAATAATTTCTTTATCAGATAAAATTATAATGGTCATTACTTTTGAATAGAAAAAGGATTTAAAGGATTAATTGGTGTCCACCAAAAGCTGGCAATGCCACATTTAAATGATTACCTTGATTGCTTTAGATCCTTTTAGTTCCTCGCCATCTAAAGAATAATTTGTCTCTGTAGAGATAATGCTTCCTTTAATTCTCACCTAATCCAGCATTATTCCAACAATGTGATTTTATCTAATTTATTCAATTAAATAATCGTGTATATAATTTACGAATGAATAAAGTTTTTAGACTTTTTTTTTTCAAACAAAAAAATTTACTATCAACTTTAATGATTACAATAGTATAATATAAGATTTTACATAATCATACCAAATTTATTGAAAACTCAGAAATACTTTTATGTTTTAAGTTCAGAAATTATTCATCCTTATTGATTATATCTGCACAAGTTCTTTGTAAAAACAGAGCATGTTGAATTTTTTTATTGTAATTTTTAATTTGAGTGCCATTTACAATAAAAAAATTTATAATTATTTTTTCCGTACAGACCCATGCCATTTATATTTATAATTAAATACTCCTATAAGTTTTTCTAAATTCATATGAGTATTTAAAAATTAAAGAGAGATTCTGTAATGGCACTTATAATTTGAAGTATCTATTTGAATTGCTAAAAATTAAGAAACACAATCTCCATTTTCATGGGTCCTAGGTATCTATATGTGCCTTCCTCTTTTTGTTTTCTTGGATTTTATTTCCAATATGATAAGAATAAAATAAAGATCACAAACATCCTCAAGAATTTAATATTTCATATTATCATAAAGATCATAAAATATGCAAGATATTTTATTTATATAGACCTTTTTAATATCTCCATATAAGAGGAAAATTTCTCAATTATGATTTTTTTTCAAGGTATTATAGGGAGTTTGAGAGTATAGAGATTCTTAATTAACAATCATGGCATAGATTGACCAGTAAAGACATCGACTCATAATCATTGCTTGAATTATTAACTAATGGTATGACAATAATTACAATCAAATCTTTCATTGTCCACCATAATCAGATCAATTTTAATATGAAAATGCTTCTCCAAATTCATAATACGAGTCATTTCCTTTCAGTGGTTTATTTTTCACTTATTGTTCCTCCTTCATGGTTCGGCTTGTGGTATAGTTTTTTCAACTGAAGCGATTTTCTGTATATTGGGGTCTGTTGTCTCGGCATATGTTGGATAAGACTGCTCTTCTGCTTTGATATGAACTCTCAGATCACCTTCTTTGCCCCATAGAAGCATATATAGCCCAATGATGACAATAACTGCCCCTATAATACTGATCAAAACATTGCCACAGGAAAACTTTTAGTGCCAAATCAACATATGATGACTGAAATATGCCTTGCATATCTTCAAATTACCTGCCCAAGTAAAGCTTTTCACCGAAAACAAAGTATGCAAGAATTGCCACAAGTATTGTTGAAATGGGACTGAACACGGTCACAAAAACTGGACCTCTTTTTTCTGTGCAGTATAGTTGAATGAAAATATATAAACCCGAGATCATTATTGCCTGCCATGCATATATTACAACCATCAGAATTTTATGACCAAAACTAAAGGTTAATACAATATTAGAAAGTCGAATAGTTCTACTTACGCCATAAAGGGTGGACCACAAGTCAATATTGAATCCAATTCTCCAAGAAGCAGATTTACGTTCTATGATCACCGTGAAAAAAGCTGATTCAGCACCCCCAAGAAAGCACATCCATGCAGACAGGGATAGTCGTGCAGGATATCGCTTCAGTATCGTTGCCTAAATCATGTCGCCAGGGGTACCGCAACTACAGTTATGTATCTTTCAATACGTTTTTGAAGCTCAATCTTTTTTATCCATGCGTGTTAATACAATTCTTTTGCAGAGTGTATCAATTGTTTTTTATGCTTTTAAATCTGTTTTATGGCATTCTTTTGCAGAGAAACTTTGTAAATGAAACACGTAAGCTTTTTAATTTCAATAATACAGTTGAGTTAGAGACGAACCTGAAGAATGTACGCTATAGATAATGAAATACAGCAACCGACAGAGAGAACTGAGCCCCTCAACCACTGCTCATGGATTTTTTTGTTTCTATGAATATGAATTAGAGGATGCCATAGATTTCTCATGATGGGCCCATTGTATACTGCCATAATCGTTACTCCAACCAAGGAAAGCAACGTCCCAAGGATTTTTGCAACGCTTCGTGCATCTCCAAGATGAACAATTTCTAATCTGCGTAAAATTAAACTAACTTCTAACGGTCAATGAAGGGCAGAATCTCGAATTTCTCTTTACCAATTCATAGATTTAGACAATGATCATGGATGCCGACCTGAGTGCAATTGCAATTACGAAAGTGACGGCAGATATGGTGTTCGTTACAGCTGCAACAAAGGTTGGAGAGGTGTATCTCAAGCTTGCAAAGTACATGTTTAAAGGCAATCCAACCCTGGATCAATAAAACATTTAGCTCAAGTTATTTTTAACAATTACTTGGATCCATAATTCTTAAATTTGTTGTCCTTACGCGAGGAGAGAGACGATAAATATCTCCACGAAAAGAGCAAATGTCAGTTTTGGTCTTTTTTTTCTGCAGAAGAAAGAAAAATGATCATCAGCAAACGTCGGCAGAACAGAGATTCCTCAATTTGTCAATCATACACTTGCATTAACATAAATATTGATATATACCTTTCAAGGAAATACGCAAAAGGGAACAGCACGATGCTAGCTACGATATGACGATAAGTTATGTAGACATGAGGATTCATTCCATGATTGAAGGAAGCCTCAGTGATAAAAAAGAGAAAAGTGACGGCTAGCTGAGAAATAACCATGAGGAGGTGTGGCTTGTACCTCGCATTAATTTCCGACAGAGAACTTGCTCTCAAAGCCATGGTCTCCACTTTGCTTCACTAGCTGAAGGATTAGTAACACAACAACAACCTTTAAATATTGAGGACAAGCTGAAAGAGAAGGAAAACGACAACAGCCCGTATAGGGGACGATAGAAGCTTTGACTCTTATTCTGTTTCGCTGTTAGCATTGATAAATCGAGAAATTTATTGTCATTTTGCATTTTAATAGAGAGTTGCCATTTATTTTACTACTTGAGTTTGTGGATGCATTCCACCGTACCTAATACATGAAGCATTTTCATAAATACTGTATGTAACAAGAAATCTCTAAAACGAAAGCACAATAATTCTTGAATCTAAGTACAAAATCATTTAAGAATCAAGGTTGGTACATGGAGCTTTATTTACCATGAATGGAATCATCACAATGCAACGCTAAAAGAATACAAAATATTACAATATAAATAAAAGGGTTGGAGAGGGGATTAACTTCACTTATATCCAAGTCTGCTCGGCTGAAAGTATTATTATCCAACAACAATTGAATCTTATTGTTGTCTGGCTTCATGCAGCATTGCACAGCTTCAATTATCCTCTAAAATTATAGTCCAAATATGTAGAAATCAAAGCGTGCCTTGAAAATTGCGAAGAAAATAAAGATGCACGTGAAAAGAGCATGGAAAAAAAGGTGACTGGCAATAAGGCCATTTTTAAAGCTTCTATTTACAAACATAAAATTATGCACCTTGTCTAAATGCAGTGGCCAACTTGTAATCAAGTATGCACGGCGATTATTTGTCTGGTATCACAGTGATTGTTGCTATTTGTAAAGCATATATAAAATATTCATGCAAACTTTCAAATACATGTCATTTTCTGCAAACTAGAAAAAGGAGATAAAGCATCTGATTTTCACATGCCAAATTTATTCTGACTTTTATATATGCTTCACTCAAAAAAGGAGATGAGATAGTATCTTATTTGAAATTATGCTTTTAGCGTGGGACACTAGGCCAATGATACAATCGGAATACTTCCATTGATAACATTAATAGACCGTAATTAGAATCAAATAAAATAAAGGTATTGAGAATCATTCTCGAATAAAATAAAGATAGTAAAAATCAAGTTTGATCTTACGATTTTATGTTTCATCTTTTATAAACATCAAAAAATAAAATAATCATTTAAATATATATGACAAAACAAAATTAGATTTACATGTGAAACAAATGAAAACTACTTAAATGATTATATCAATTTTAATTAGTATCAAATTGTAATATATTTACAACATAAATGAAAATAGAAATTAATTCACATTTATGAATTTTAACATGTATGTACAATGTAAATTTGATCTCAAAGTTGTGTTGGAATTCTAGATAATATTAAAAATTAAATATAATTAATTAGATTATAGTGATAAGCATATTAAATAAAATTAATCTTACTCGTAAAAGACACTTTTAAACCATATGAACTCTTAATTTTAAAATTCTACGTGTTTTGACCAGATAAAATATAATTATGGCTTCAATCTAATAGTGGAATTGACACCAATTAAAAATTAATCAAATGAAGATATTGAAAATCTTTCTCAATATCAAAGACATTTTCTCAAAATTTGCTAATTGATTTATATGCAAAACTTAATAAATTAATCAAATAATAATATACGTAACCAATAAATATTAGTATGAAATTGAAATTTATAATTATATTATTTTGAATTATTGTGAAATTTTAATCTTTAATTATCTTTATAAATACAAGTTCTGTAGTATATTTTCAGTGCGGAGACAATATACATTATTCGTCGTTTATGGATTTATTCAGACCAAGTTCGAACAATCCACCTGACCGGGACTTAACAAATAAAGATCTCAGTGCCAGCTTTTGTCTATTTTACCTAGATGCTGCACCATAATCTTATCTCGTTGGTTTAACATGAGCTTCAGCTTACGAAACGATGCTAATAAACTTTAAAATTGAAGATTAAGCAGTTTGGTAGGTACGAAAAATAAAGAAAATGAGAGAAAATTAAAAAATTTTAGTGCTCTGTAAATTCTGAATTTTATTCAATGTGTTCTCTAAAATACTAAGTACATTACATATTTCTACTACCGAAGAATAATCTAGACCTCTCTCGAATTCTCTTAGAATACAAATAAAAACTCGTTTCAACGGTATAGAAAAATAACTAATCGAAATAACTACTTCTTCTTCCTTGATGCTACCACCCTTTTCAAAACTGCAACTTATTGCAGCAGAATCCAATGAACTCCAATTACCTGCCTTTGACACTTTCAATTTGACAGTCACTTAAAAGAGCAGAGCATATCACTGCAACAGTATTCTTTAACAAATAATTGTGCTACAATAATAATGGAATTTGTCGTCAGGTTTCTTTAAATATGGATTATTTGGTCACTATAACCCTGTATCATTGGTTTATATATGTTCATGCATGCGTACGAAAGGATCCCACAATGCCCAAAGGTCACCTCGCTCGTTATTATATTACTACATACTTCAGCAAGTTGTATTATGAAATTAATTTATGAAGATGATCGTTTTCTCAAAATGAATTGACGACAAAAAAGAAAAAGGTGAATAATTTTAAAACATTTAATTTCATTTGGTGGGTGATTTTCAAGGTGGTCACTGATACTCATACCACTGACTACAATTTGGCAGCATTTGATTCCTTCACGTAACACTGCTAATTAATAAACAAATATGGAGTATCTGAAAAGCTTTTGTGAGTCTGATGGAAACATATTTGAAGAATTTGACAAATTTGAAAGAGAACATAGCTTATTGTAATTGAACAGGCATAATATGTGCCAATATGTATACGAAGAATAGACAGATAACAATAGATAAGTAATTACGGTAGCATGAGATTCACTAGGCGTTGTAGCACGACTTTGATATTGGTGAGTTGTTTTTTATTTGTTGTAATCTTGGATCACAAAAATTGAGTTTTCTACTTGGTTCTCATTATCATCTCTTAAGGCGATAGAGAATTGTGTAGATGCTCAACTTGTGTATAGTAAATTTCTATATTTTCTGTATGATTTTTTTTGTTCTAGTATCACGCAAGAAACATTAATCTTCATCAGGAAAATCTTCAACTTGTTTATATATAAACACATGTATGCGATGATTTTTTCATGGCAAGTCATAATTTAAATTGTGAGATATAACCATTAAAAATTTCCAAAGAAGAAAATAAGAATTTTTTAAAAAAATTTAAAATGTAAAAAAATTAGTTTGTTTATGCGATCTAATTTTACCATTACATTGATTAAAAAAATTAAAAATTTTATATATGCTATTTGTAAAGCATATATAAAATATTCATGCAAACTTTCAAATGCATGTCATTTTCTGCAAACTAGAAAAAGGAGATAAAGCATCTGATTTTTACACGCCAAATTTGTTCTGACTTTTATGCATGCTTCACTTAAAAAAGGAGATGAGATAGTATCTTATTTGAAATTATGCTTTTAGCGTGGGACACTAGGCCAATGATACATCGGAATACTTCCATTGATAACATTAATAGACCATAATAAGAATCATATAAAATAAAGGTATTGAGGATCATTCTCGAATAAAATAAAGGTAGTGAAGATCAAGTTCGATCTTACGATTTTATGTTTCATTTTTTATAAATATCAAAAATGAAAATAGTTATTAAATATATATGATAAAATTTAATAAATAAAATTAGATTTATATGTAAAATGAATGAAAGCTGCTTAAATGATTATGTTGATTTTAATTAGTATCAAATTGTAATATATTTACAACATAAGTGAAAATAGAAATTAATTCACATTTATGAATTTTACATGGTATGTACAATGTAAATTTGATCTCAAAGTTGTGTTTGAATTCTAGATAATATTAAAATCAAAATATAATTAATTAGATTCTCGTGATAAATATATTAAATAAAATTAATCTTACTTGCAAGGGACACTGTTAAACAGTATGAACTCTTAATTTTAAAATTCTACATGCTTTAATAGGATAAAATAAAATTATCACTTCAACCTAAAAGTCGAATTGAAACCAATTGAAAATTAATCAAATGAAGATATTGAAAATCTTTCTCAATATCAAAGACATTTTCTCAAAATTTACTAATTGATTTATATGCAAGAATTAATAAGTTGATCAAATAATAATACACATAACCAATAAATATAGTATGAATTTGAAATTTATAATTATGTTATTTTGAATTATTGTGAAATTTAATCTTTAATTATTCTTTATAAATACAAGTTCTGTAATTTGTTTTCAGTACGGGGGCAATATAAATTATTCGTCGTTTATGAATTTATTCAGACCAAGTTCGAACAATCCACCTGACTGCGGCTTAACAAATAAAGATCTCAGTGCCAGCTTTTTGTCTATTTTACCTAGATACTGCACTATCTCTTGTCTAATCAAGCACTATAATCTTATCTCCTTGGTTTACCATGAGGTCCAGCTTACGAAACGATGCTAATAAACTTCAAAATTGAAGATTAAGCTGTTTGGTTGGTACGAAAAACAAAGAAAATGAGAGAAAATTAAGAAATTTTAGTTCTGTAAATTCTGAATTTTATTCAATGTGTTCTCTAAAATACTAAGTACATTACATATTTCTACTACTGAAGAATAATCTAGACCTCTCTCGAATTCTCTTAGAATACAAATAAAAACTCGTTTCAACAGTATATAACATCTTCTTCTTCCTTGATGCTACCACCCTTTTCAAAACTGCAACTTATTGCAGCAGAATCCAATGAACTCCAATCACCTGCCTTTGACACGTTCAATTGGGCAGTCACTTAAAAGAGCAGAGCACATTACTGCAACACTATTCTTTAACAAATAATTGTGCTACAATAATAATGGAATTCGTCGTCAGGTTTCTTTAAATATGGATTATTTGGTCACTATAACCCTGTATCATTGGTTTATATATGTGCATGCATGCGTACGAAAGGATCCCACAATGCCCAAAGGTCACCTCGCTCGTTATTATATTACTACATACTTCAGCAAGTTGTATTATGAAATTAATTTATGAAGATGATCGTTTTCTCAAAATGAATTGACGACAAAAAAGAAAAAGGTGAATAATTTCAAAACATTTAATTTCATTCGGTGGGTGATTTTCAAGGTGGTCACTGATACTCATACCACTGACTACAATTTGGCAGCATTTGATTCCTTCACGTAACACTGCTAATTAATAAACAAATATGGAGTATCTGAAAAGCTTTTGTGAGTCTGATGGAAACATATTTGAAGAATTTGACAAAGTTGAAAGAGAACATAGCTTATTGTTATTGAACTAGTATAATACGTACCAATATGTATACAAAGAATAGATAGATAAAAATAGATAAGTAATTACGGTAACATAAGATTCACTAGGCGTTGTAGCACGACTTTGATATTGGGGAGTTGTTTTTTATTTGTTGTAATCTTGGATCACAAAAATTGAGTTTTCTACTTGGTTATCATTATCATCTCTTAAGGTGATGGAGAATTGTGTAGATGCTCAACCTGTGTATAGTAAATTTTTATATTTTCTGGATGATTTTTTTTGTTCTAGTGTCATGCAACAAACATTAATCTTCATCAGGATAATTTTCAACTTGTTTATATATAAACACATGTATGCGATGATTTTTCCAAGGTAAGTTATAATTTAAATTATGAGAAATAACCATTAAAAATTTTCAAAGAATAAAATAAGAATTTTAAAAAAAATTAAAACATATAAAAATTAGTTTGTTTATGCAATCTAATTTTACCATTACATTGATAAAAAAAATTAAGAATTTGTTTATCCTCTTAAGTGAAGAAAATTTTACTCTTTACATATATTTACCATGTAAGTCCAAAGTCATTTATTAGAAGAAGTCAACCATTTTCAACTCTTAATATTTACATTCCATATTTATCTTTGATATCTTTAATATGTTCAACTGTCAATACTTGCATTCTATATTTATCTTAGATATTCTTGATATGCATCATGTTTAGTATCAATTTGTATATTAGATTGAAGGGCTAATTAAAGCGCCTTCCTGTGTACAAACTCATTCACTAATAATGAAAAACTAGAGTTTTTCACAGCTCTCTTTTACTTTTTGTTATGGTATCAGAGCGGTTTGAGTCCTAGGATTTTTTTTCCATCATGACTGAAAATAAATCCTATAAGTTCCAATACTTCAAAAAACAACACAAATAATAGTCAACCAAACATTACCCAAACTAATTGTGATACCTCATCACCCTATGTTCTCCATGCCTCTGGTAATCCAGGCAAAAATAAGCAAATTTGGCTTTGTGGATGGATCTATTAGATGTCCGTCACCTGGTTTACTAGAAGAATCTCCATAGATCGAATGCAATTCAATGGTAATTTCTTGAATTTTCAATTCCCTTCATCTTACCGTTCATGACAGCATAGCATATTTTGAGACGGCACAAAAGATGTGGAATGATCTTGAAGAATGATTTTCACGAAGGAATGCTTCTCGTATTCATCAACTGAAAATTGAAATGATGAATGCCTTGAAACAGGGCATGACTGTTTCAGTATATTACACCAAATTAAAAGGAATTTAGGATGAGCTCAGCATCTATTTGCAGATTCCACCATGTACCTGTGGCTCTAAAAAGACATTTGCTAAAAAAAGAGAGAAAGAAAAGGTTCATCAATTCCTATCTTGAATGATAAATATAATAAGGAGCGCTCTCAAGTTTTGAATACAGATCCATTGACTTTATTATCTCGTGCTCGTGCCCTTGTGGCACAAATGGAGCGATAACAGTTAGTGACAGCATTGCAATTACCTTCGGTCGAGGTAGTAGTATTCATTACTAGTAACGGTAAGCATAGGCAGTTGTGATCTCTCCAAGCTATTTTGTGAACTTTGCAAGAAGATCAAGCACACCAAAGATAATTGTCTTGAGTTACATTGTTATCCGAAATGGGGGGACAAAGGGAAGAAATAATCCAAAGCCAAAACGGCTAACAACTCACAACAGATGGAGATTACTGAGGATGACAACTCTATACCAATTAATGGTTTGACGAATGAGCAGTACGCTCAACTCATATCTTTGCTGAATCTTTAAAAGACTCATGATTCTACGGCTAATTTTGCAGGTAAGGCAACTTCTCTGTCCAATGGTATAATTGAATGGATTTTGCATTCATGTGCTTCTAACCATAAGACATGCCATGAAAATACCACTACTTCTCACAATGTTATACCTCATCTTTCACCAATTAAAATTACAGATTGATTATTCGTTCCAGCCAAGTTTTATGGAGACATTATTCTTAACCCTTTTGTTACTCTGAATAATGTCCTTTATATACCCTCTTTTACATGTAATTTTATATCTATCAACAAACTAACCAAATCTTTGAACTGTGCTGCTCATTTTTTTTTTCCCTTCCTTTTATGCCTTATAGGAATTTGCCACTAGGAAGCTAATTGGAATGCGTGAATTGCAAGATAGACTCTATTATTTTCAGGCAATCAAAATTCTTATGACTGCAACAAGCATCACCCGTGATTCTAAGCTCATTTTGTGGCATCAACGTAATGGAGATTTATTTTTTTGATAAGCTGTCTCTTCTTAATGATTGAGGTTCGTTTTTTGTTAGGTCCTTTAATAAATGTTATGACTCTTGTCAATGAATAAAACAGGCTCGATCATTTTTTCTTGTTAATTCAATCAAAGCACATGAATCCTTTGAATTAATTCATTGTGATGTTAGGGGACCTTATCACACTGCATCTTTATCTGCTACCCATTATTTTTTAAGTATTGTGGATGATTACATCAGTACCACCTCGATTTATCTGATAACAACTAAATTAAAACTCTATATCAAGTTGATTTTTTTCATAGCTATGCTAACTAGACAATTTGGCAAGGCAATAAAACAAATTCGAAGAGATGATGGCACCGAATTGACCAACAATAATTTTCAACTATTCTGTCAATAAAATGGAATTTTGACCCAATTTTTTTGTGTCTCTACCCTCTACAAAATGAAGTGGTGAAACGCAAGCATAGACATATACTTGAAGTGGCTAGAGCTTTAAGTTTTCAGGCTAATTTACCTATTAAATTTTGGGGAGAATGTATTTTGACAGAAGCATATTTGATAAAGTATGTTCCCACACCCCTCTTGTTTGGAAAGAGTTTGAATGAGCTTTTATTTTCTTGAGAACCCAGTTATTCTCATCTTTGTGTATTTGGATGTCTTTGCTATACTGCTGTCATTCCTCGATCAAGAGACAAATTCCAAAAACATACCACTGCTTGTATTTTTATCGGCTACCCTCGCGGTGAAAAAAGGTACAAGGTATATGATTTAGCCGCACATAAAATTTTCACTTCCACGGACTTGGCATCTTATGAACATGTTTTTCCTTTTAAAGACAAAACTTTGTCTTTTTCTTCAAAACATAATTCATCAACCAACATACCCGTACCTTTGCCTGTCCCAAACGATGAATTTATGCCACTTGGTTCCCCTCAAAATACCACTACAATATTATATCTCACACCCCAGATATCACAGATTATGTTCATCTCACAGAAATCAATACACCTCTTTCAACCACAAATATACCTGACACTCTCCCACTGATCTACCTCTCATACTGCCAGCACAACCTTCCCCCCGGTGGAAGAAAATTACCATCTCATTTTCGTGACTTTCACGTTGATTTGCTAGGCAATAATAGTGCTTCTCCCACCTATTTCAATAATGCTTCCTCAGGTACGCCTTATCCTTTAACTAATTTTGGTACGCCTTATCCTTTAACTAATTTTCTGTCATATTCAAAATTACTTCACCACATACTTGTTTTCTCATGGCCATCCCTCAAAATGATGAGCCAAATCTTATTAACAGGCCATTAAAGACATTCATTGGCGAGAAGCAATGAAAAAGGAATTAGAAGCATTGGCAAGAAGGCCATTGGATGAAAGTGAGTCTACAAGAATAAGTACCATTCTGATGGGATGGTTGAACAATATAAGGCTTGCTTGGTCGCTAAAGAATATATGCAGATCTAAGGACTTGATTACCCTGACACTTTTGCATAGGTTGCCAAACTTACCATGGTAAGAATGTTGTTAGCTGTAGCAGCTACCAAGTTATAGGAATTACACCAAGTTGATGTTCGTAATGCATTTTTACATAGAGTTCTTGATGAGAAGTCTACATGACACCACCTCCTAGTTATTTATCTGCAAATGACAACAAAGTTTGTCGACTTCTTAAATACCTTTATAGTTTAAAATAGGCATCCTGACAACGGTATGTTGAATTCTCTACTGCTATCCTTTAGTTTGGCTTTGTCCAATTTAAGGTAGATACTTCTTTCTCTATCTCAAGGACAGTTCATTCACTACATTACTTTTGTATGTGAATGATATTATTATTGCTACCAACAATAGTACGTACACTACTGCTCTTAAAGAATATTGCCTGGTTTCATATTAAAGATCCTGATCCTTTAACATAAATGTACATTAGATATCTTGGGGGATATATAGTTATATACCTTTCAAACACACTTTTGAAGCTCAAGTTTTTTCAGCCGCGTGTTAATTCCATTCTTTGAACAGTGTATCAATTTTTTTTTTTAATGCCTACTAGTCTGGCTTGTGACATACTTTCACAGAGAAACTTTGTAAACGAACCATAACCATCTTTTAATTTTTAAATACAGTTTTGAGTTAGAGATGAGCCTCAAGAATGTACGCCACAGACCATGAAATGCAGCATGCAACAGCTAGAACTGAACCATTTATCTACTGCTCATGGCATAATTCAATTTCACGAGAACAAAATTGTCCAGACATCGAGACGTTTTTTATTCTTTTAAATCTTTATGATATAACAACACTAAACATGTTCAGGCTTCTTTTAACATTGAGGCGTGGTAGTGTTTAAGCCAAAATTACAGTTGGATAAAAGTGTTGAACGTTAAGTATTAATGTAAAAATAGATAAGTCTCATTAAAAATTGTGTTATCAAACATAATTTTAGTTTTGCTTTCAAAATTAAATAAGAATAATTAAAATCTCAAAAATAATTGTAAAAACTCCAAACTGCGATACAGCACACGGCATCTTCTTTGAGAAGCAAAAAGTGATAGATTTTGAATCTTGAGACATTGATTTCTTTTTATCTATAGTGTAAAAATTTTATCTGTAATATATTACTTAAAAAAAATTTTAAAATGTTTTTGATTGTGATGTGAAAAAACAAAGAAATACCATATTTACAATTTCAACTTGTTTGAGAGTTTCAGTTTAAATAAGGAATGAAAATCCTAGTTAACCATCTTTTATATGTCAAATAATATTCAAACTTTCTCTTCGGCAGTGTTTCATTATTTAATTTCATTTTCCGCTTGGTTATTTTGTTACCCAGCCAGCGACAAAGCTAGCATGACCCAGTTTGCCCGCTTTTCTTGACTCAGATGTCAAAACCCATCAAAGCAAAAATTGCTCAAAATTAACGAAGAAATATAATTTTCATTTACAGCGTGTTCTACGCCTCCACATATATATAAAATTGCATATCTGATATGATAAGAATTAAATAAAAATTATATGTATCTAAATATTATTACAGTAATTTATCATAATCAATTAAATGATCTATAAAAAGTAAATTTATGCATTTTTCTTGAAAATAAAAATCAGTTACTGGTTTCTGCATTTTTCTTGGATCTCCTTTAGTTTCTTGAAAGCAAAGAAACAGTCTACCATTTCTCTGTCTTCAGCTGAAGCTAAATGTTGAGCATTAGCTTCCACTGTCAGTGAACTTGTACGGATACGTCAATTGCTTCATGATTTTCAGATTCAGCTGTCATACCCTGCTCTCTTGTAATAATCAAACTACCATTCATATTGTATCCAACCCTATTTTTCATGAGAGAACAAAACATATTGAAATTGACTACCATTTTGTTCGTGACAAAGTTGCTAATGGCTCCATTAAACTCTTGTCAGTTCGATCCGAGCATCAGCTTGCTGATATGTTCACTAAACCGCTTCCTTCGTCAGTTTTGTTGCCCCTTCTATCCAAGATGTCTATCAAGAGTATTCACTTCCCATCTTTAGGGGGAGTATTAGAGGATAGATTAGTAATAGTTAGTTTGTTAGTTAGTTAAGGATGGTTGGTTAGTTTGTTGGCTGTAATCATTTTGTGTATATATAGACAGCTGTATATTACTTAGACATATGAAAATAGAATATCTTCTTCTTCACGTTTCTTCTCTGATTTTTCTTCAAGCTCAACAAGTGGGTCGCTATATTCCTATATCATTGATTTATGCTCACGCACGCTTGTAAAATAAGCCCACTACGTTTTTGAATTTGTTGTGGGTGCTTTAATTGTGCAATTTGTTGTGGTGCGTTAGGCTTGCCTCACTTTTGAATTCGCCACCTCATCCATTATTATATTGCTTTAAGTTCAGTAAGTATAATTATGTATCGATTTTTGAATATTATACTCATACGATCAGAGGTTAATTACTTGGCCACATTTTGTTTAGACACATAACACTGTTCATTAACACGACCATAGTTTTCTTTTTCTACATGAGATAACACATGCACACCAAAGAATAGAAATCACGAAAGTAAAGCAAAAACCACGGAGAGCATACATTATTGCCTGGTGGGATAAAGCGCAGCTCAAGTGTTGTGACAAAATAATCTTTCATGCTAAGAATGAGAAAATAATCACTAAACATGTTTAGGCTTTCTTTAATGTTAAAGTGTGGCGACATTTAAATTAAAACTGCTGTTTGATATAGAAACATTGGATGTCAAATAATAATATAAAAATAGATTAATTTCACAAAAAATTAATGTTATCAAAAATATTTTGTCTTTTTTTAAAAAATTAATTAAAAATCACTACAATCTCAAATAAAATTTAATAACTCAAAATTGCGACATACAACACCATCTCTTCTTCAAGAGATAAAAAGTAAGATTTTGAATTTTGGGACATTGATTTCTTTTATGTATAGTATCAAATTTTTATCTCTAATATATTATTTGAAAAATTTTTGAAAATATTTTGGTTGTGATGTCTAACATCAAAATTATTTTTATTTAATTTTTAGTATTATATTATGTAAAAAATAAAAAAAAAATGTATTTGCCTATATTTATAATTTCAATTTATTTGAGAGTTTTAATATAAATAAGGTATAAAAATCTTAGTTGAAAAATCTATTTTTGGGACGCAAAAACTTCTGAGGGGATGAAAGATATTGCTAATAGCAAAAGATTTAAATTATCAACAAATTAAAACACATTATTAAATCAATAGTTCTAGACAATTTAAGAGCACAAGCTAAAATAACAAACAAATGTCAATGCAATAAGCAAAAGTGAATCAAAAAATTAAAAATTTGTTAATAAAAGAAAACTTTTTAATAAAAGAAAACTTTATAAAAAAAAAATTCATAGGATAAAAATCTTTTAAACTGATAATAGAAAATACCAAAATAATCTATTTATAAAGAAAAGCTTATAAACAATAATTTTTTATTAGAATTATTATAACTAAATCTCGATTAGCTCACTAACTCAGTCACTCTAAGATCCTAGAATGACATGTTTAATAGAATTACAATTTTTAGAGTTTTTCATCTGCAGAACTCTGTAATTTTCTTTTCTCAATAATATTCTCGAATGATATATTTATAAAACTAAAAATTTATAACTATGAGCAATAATCAAAATTCTGAAAATATCTTAGTTGTATTCGATATCTAAAAATGTATGAAAAGCTATTAAAAGAAAAAAAAACTAAGCAAATCTTATTCATTTGAAATATATTAGTTCATGTTATAAAACAAATAAATAAATAAAACTTTATTAAGCTCAAAAAAGTTTTTTATACCCTAAAAAACCTAAAAAAATATAAAGTGACTGTCACACATATTAGATTAAAATTTTTTTAAGAATTTATATTTTTTTGTGTGTCACTTTTCACGTGTTACTGTTTATACTCAAATGTCAAGCTGGCATTAAATTGGTGGTATGATACTATTTAAATACTATTCACAAGATTATTCATACACGGTTCATGTGCCACTATTTATTATTATTCGCAGGGGGATATTGTTTGTCTCGCTCGAGCGCCAGGTTGGCACAATCTTGGCACTATAATTCTAGAAACTATTCACTGTTTACCAATATTGTTCATTGTACGGTTCATCAGGCATTGTTTACACACGTCATTGTTTGTCAAATTCAAACTATTTTGACACATAATAAGTTAATATAAAATATGAATCTAACGCTAGTTAATCATCGTTTATGATTTCCAGTGATATTCAAACTCTTCTATTAAAGCAGTGTTTCATTTTTTTTTTTTCATTTCATTTTCTGCCTTGTTATTTTGTTATCCACCCAGCAACAATGCTAGCTTAACCAGTTTCTCTTCTTTTCTTGACTCAACAGTCAAAACCCATCAAAGACAAAGCATATATTAAAATTGCACAAAATTTATTAAGAAATATGTATAAAATTGTATGTCTAACATGATAAGAATTAAATAAAAATTATAAATATTCAATATTATTAGAATAATCTATCGTAAATCAATTAAATGATCTATAAAAAGTAAATTTATGCATTATGCAAGTTTTAATTATGTTCATTTTGTAATATGTTTTTTTACATTATTGAAAAGTTAATATTTTTTTAATTATATTTTTAAAAAGGAGATTGCGAAGAACATGGGTGGAATCTCAAATGAGTGAGCTAAAAAAATTAAATGAGGTTTTCTCATCATCTACAGAAGGTCTTTTGTACGAAAATGTATCCTAAGATACGTTATATGATTCGTTATTCCTTTTTTTTATTTCATATATTATTTTTAACCTCTTGTTCCTCCTTACGGTTCTCCTTGTGATACATCATTTTCAGCCAATGTAATTTTCTGTGATTTGGGGACTCTTGTCTCGTCATATGTTGGATAAGACTGCACTCCTGCTTTTATATGAACTCTCAGATCACCTTCTTTGCCCCACAGAAGCACATATAGCCCAACGATGACAATAACCACCCCTATAATACTGGTCAAAACAAAACCACGGGAAAACGTTTTAGTGTCCAATCAACAATCAATGACTGAAATATGCCATACGTCTATTACCTTTCCTCGTAAAGCTTTTCACCGAAAACGAAGTATGCTAGAATTGCCACAAGTATTGTTGAAACGGGAGTGAAAACTGTCACAAAAACCGGACCTTTTTTTTCTGTGCACCATAGTTGAATGAAAATATTTAAACCAGAGATCATTATTGCCTGCCATGCATTTATTACCATTGTCAGAATCTTCTGAGCAAAACTTGATTCAGGTTGATACAATATTAGACAGTCGAATATTTCTACTTACGCCATAAAGGGCGGACCATTAGTCAATGTTGAATCCAATTCTCCAAGAAGCAGGTTTATGTTCTACGATCACCGTGAAGAAAGCTGATTGGGCTCCCCCCAGAAAGCATATCCATGTTGACAGGGATAGTCGTGCCGGATATCGCTTCAGTGTCATTGCCTGAATCATGTCGCCGGGAGTACCGCATACGGTTATATTTCTTTCAATCACCTTTTTGAAGCACTATCATTTTTAGCAATGCTTGTTAATGCAATTCTTTTGCAGAGTGTATCAAGTGTTTTTTTATGCTTACAGATCTGCTTTTTACTTTCTTTTATTGACAAACTTTGTAAATGAAACATATAAGTTCTTTAATTTCAATAAGACAGTTGAGTTAGAGTCGAACCTGAAGAATGTACGCTATAGATAATGAAATACAGCAACCAATAGAGAGAACAGCGCCCCTCGACCACTTCTCATGGATGTTTTTGTTTCTATGAATATGAATTAGAGGAGGCCACAGATTTCTCATAACCGACCCCTTGTATACTGTCATAATCGTTACTCCAGCCAAGGAAAGCAATGTCCCAAGGATTTTTGCTATGCTTCGAGCGTCTCCAAGATGAACAATTTCTAATCTGCGTAAAATTAAATTTAACTTCTGATGGTCAATGAAGGGTAGAATCTCGAATTCCTTTTTGACGAATTCATAGATTTAGACGATGATCATGTACGCCGACCTCAGTGCAATTGCAATTACAAAAGTGACGGCAGATATGGTGCTCGTCACTGCTACAACAAACGTTGGAGAGGTGTATCTCATGCTTGCAAAGTACATGTTTATAGGCAATCCAACCCCGAATCAATAAAACATTTAGTTCGTGCTATTTTTAAGAATTATTTGGATACATTATTCTTAATTTATTGTCCTTACGCGAGGAGGGAGACGATAGATATCTCCACGAAAAGAGCAAAGATCAGTTTTGGTCTCTCTTTTCTGCAAAAGAAAGAAAAATGATCATCGGCAGACATATGAACAAAATAGAGATTCCTCAATTTGTCAATTATAAATATGCATTAAAATAGATATTGATGTATACCTCTCAAGAAAATACGCAAAGGGGAACAGCACGATACTAGCTACGATATAACGATAAGTTACGTAGACATGAGGATACATTCCGTGATTGAAGGAAGCCTCGGTGAGAAAATAGTGAAAAGTGGAGGCTGTCTGAGAAACAACCATAAGGAAGTGTGGCCTGTACCTCGTGTAAATTTCCGAAAGAGAATTTGCTTTCTGTGCCATGGTCTCCACTTACTTTCCCCACTTTACATCACTAGCAGAAGGAATAGGAACACAACTACAACCTGTAAATATAGAGGACAAACTGAAGGAGTAGGATCACGACAACAGCCCGTAACCATAGGGGACGATAGAATCTTTTAACTCTTAATTTCGTGTTGCTGTTAGTATCATGTATGGATTAAGTTCCTTCAATCATACTGATAAATCGACAAGTTTATTGTCTTTATGCATTTAATATAAAATACTGTCTATTTTCTACTAGAGTTTGTAGATGCATTTTACCATGCCTAAGACATGAAGCGTTTTAATACATATATAACAAGAAATCTACAAAAAAAAAGTACAATAATTCTTTGTATCTAAGTACGTAATCTTTTAAGAATAGAGGTTGGAACATGTGTCCAGTCAATACTTTGACACAATCCAACGATTTTTCCTATTCATTATGGGAAGAGAGGAGCTTTGTTTACCGGGAATGAAATTATCATAATACAATGCATAAAAAATACAGAGAACTAAAATATAAATAAAAGGGTTGGAGAGGGGATTTACTTCACTTAATCCAAGTCTCTTCGGCTGAAAGTACAACAATTGGATCATATTGATCTCTGGCTTCCCGTAGGCATTTCGCAGCTTCAAATATCCTCTAAAATTTTAGTCTACATTTGTAGAAATCAAATTGTGCCTCCAAAATTGCATAGAAAACAGGCAAAGAGCATGGAAAACAGGTGACTGGAAATAAGGCCAGATTTAAAGCTTCTATTTATAAACATAAAATTATGCCACTTGTCTAATTTCGATTATTGGGCACGTGTCACACTAATTGTCGTTGATTGTATGGCACATACGAAATATTCATGACTTTATTCTGACTTTTATTTTTGACACGTACTGTTTACAGTGGAATCTGACACTTCCATTGATAACCTTAGTAGACTGTAATAAGAATAAGGTATTGAAGATCATTCCCAACCTTTTAGACAATGCTTTAACTTCAGGATTTTATATCTTCCATTAATAAAAAATTAAAATAATTATTTTAATGCATATGATAAAATTTAGTAAATAAAATTAGACTTACATGTGAAAAGAATGAAAACATCTAATATAGTTATGTCAATTTTAATTATTATCAATTTTTATATTTTACTATCTTCTATTAATTAAAAAAAAAAAAATTGTAACATGTTTTTAGTAGAAGTGAAGATACACATTAATTCACATTAATGAATTTCAAAATGGTACAATGTAAATTTGACCTCAAACTTGTGTTTGAATTTTAGACAATATTAAAATTAAAATATAATTAATTGGATCCTCATCACAAACAAATTAAATAAAATCAAACTTTCTCATAAAGGACAATATTAAACTGTATGAACTCTTTAACTCTAAAATTGTACATGCTTTAATAGGATAAAAAAAAAATTATCACTTCAATCTAAAAGTGGAATTGACACCATTTGAGAGTCTAATCAAATCATGATATTGAAAATCTTTCTCAATACGAAAGCCAGCTTTTCTCAAAATTTGTTAATTAATTTATATGACAAAAATTAATAAATTAATCAAAATAATAATTTACATAATCAGTAAATATTATATGAAAATTGAAAGTTATAATTATGTTATTTTGAATTATTGTTAGATTTTAATCTTTAATTATTCTTTACAAATACAAGCTTTTCAATATGTTTCCAATACGAGGGAAATGTAAATTATTCCTCGTTTATGAATTTATTCAGACGAAGTGCGAACAATCCACCTGGCAGCGACTTAACAAATAAAGCTTTCCGTGCCAACTTTTTGTCTATTTTACCTAGAAACTGCACTATCTCTTGCCTAAGCAAGCACTATAATCCTATCTCATTGGTTTAACATAAGCCAAAGCTTTCGAAAAGATGCTAATTGTGCTTCAATAATAGTGGAATCCCTCGTCAGGTTTCTTTAAATTTGGGTTATTTGGTCACTACAACTCTGTATCATTGGTTTATATATGTTTATGCATGCTTGTGAAACGATCCCACCTTGTTCTTGAATACGTTGTGAGGGTACTTTAACTGTGGAGTTTGCTGCGGTGCTTTAAGCTTTGCCTAACTTTTGAATTGGACACCTTACCTATTATTATAGTTCAAGTTCAGCACAATGAATTATGCATTGATTTATGAAGGCTATCATTTTCTAAAATGAATTGAAGATAAAAACTTAATATTAACCATTAAATTTCATTCGATCGGTAATTATTTTTAAGGAGGCCACTGATACTTACTCCATCGACTATAATTTGGCAACGTTTAGATTCTTCACGTAACACTGCTAACTCGTCATATTAATTCGGTCATACTTTAGTCTCCATCATAATTCCCCACAACTGACTGACTCACCCGTCCACACCATAACCCACCACGATTGACTGGTTGCTATGGCGCTAATTCACCCATCAAACATGTGATTAGACGGCTCTGGTACCATTGATTTTTCCTCTTTACTAAAGCTGGATGATTTGTTTGTCGACTATATCTGTAGAAATCAAACCAATATGGAGTATCTGAAAAGCTTTTGTGTGTCCGATGGCACATATTTGAAGAATTTGTACAAGTCAAAATAGAAAATAGCTAATATTATTAAAAAAGTATAATTTGTGCCAATACGTATACAAAATAATAGAAAGAAAAAGGAAGACAAATAATTAGGTTACATAATTTTTGACAGCTTATTGTATACACACAAGATTTACTGGGCACTGTAACATGAGCTTGATGGTGGGGAGTTGTTTTTTCATCTGATTTTCCACCTTTTCATTCCATCCCTCTTATAACAAATTTCCGATCTAGTATAGGATTTAAGACTTCTCTAGATGACTGTTTTTTTAAAATTGTCTCAAAAATGGATCTAAACCCAGCCCATCCCTTTAAGATTCAATACCAAAAAAGGTGATCTGATTTTTTTTTTTTTTAAAAAACGCGCTTCTCTTTTTCTCTCATGACCTCTCCTTCCCAACTTTTTATTTTTGTATGGTAACATAAGTTTGGCAAATCGTTGTATACACACAAAATTTACTAGCTGCCTGCTATAGCTTGATCTTGGTGTTATGGAGTTTGTTTTTGAAATTTTGTAATCTTCGTTCATGAATATTAAGTTTTCTTACTGCTAAGTATACTACTGTTACACGTTTTAAGTTTGTCCTAAATGAGATGACATGTAATTTATTTATTAATTAGATGATAAATTTTTATAATTTTTAATATCAACCGTAACGTTATTTTATCACTCGTTTGATGTATGTCACATTATTTAAAATAATAATTTTAAATAAAAATATATAGCATTATTCTAGATCTGTTATCAAGTGGAAAGTTGGAAAAATATTGTCTGCAACGCGAATGCTAATGCTTAGCAGAAAAGCAATGGATGCCAGGTACACAGGTTTCAAACCAACAAAGAATTGAGGCTGAAGAGACCAAAGAAACTAAGGAAAATGATGCAGTCGGATAAATTATTACTCAAATGTTAGCATTGTTAGACATGATGAATAGATGCTGGTTTGAATATGTAGATTTAAATAAATATTTTAATAGGCAAGATTGTATATGCAAAAAACACTATTTAAATCCTAAATTTGCTTACATTAAAACAGTTACAAGAAGAAATGAAATGTCTAAAGGCTAGTGGGTGTTACATTCCTTGGCATCATCGCTTTCTACGTCTTCGTTTATCTTCCTATTTATTTTTTTACCTTGTATGTCAGAAGAATGACATTTGTCTTTTCCAGCTGATGAGTCTTTTTGTATGTTGGGCTTCCCTGTCTCGTCATCTGTAGGAAAAGATTGCCCTTCCGTTTTGATATGAGATTCCCGATACCCTTCTTTGCCCCACAGCAGCATATATAGGCCAAGGATGACAATAACTGCCCCTATAATACTGAAAAAAAAAAAAAACCAAAGGAAAACTTTAAGCACGGACTGTCGACAAAGACTGAAATACGCAATGCTTTTCTCTAAATTACCTGCCCAGTGAAAGCTTTTTCCGAAAAACAAGTATGCCAAAATTGCCACAAGTATTGTCGAAACGGGACTGAACATGGTCGCAAAATCCGGACCTCTTTTTTCGGTGCACCGTGGATGAAAGAAAATAATTAACCTAGAGACCACGACTACCTGCCATAATACATATACATATATATATATATATAGATATCATCATTTTCAGAATTTTTTTAGGTAATAAAATATTTGACATTCGAAAATTCCAATTTACACCATAAATGGTGGACAAGAAGTCAATATTGAATCTAATTCTCCACGCAGCTGGTTTATAGTCTACGATCACTGTGAAGAAAGCTGATTATGATGCTCCGAGAAAGCACATCCGTGTCGCCAGCGATAGTTGTGCAGGATACCGCTTAAGTGTGATTGCCTACCCGTTAAAGCTGAATTAAGAATATATGATTATCGGTATCGTTTATCTCTGGTAACTGGAAATTATATATATTTTCTGGCGTTTAATCAGAAATTATATTTCAATCACGTTTTTGAAGCTTTTATAGCCATGATCTGGTTTTTAGGTTTACAAGTGATCTGGTTTGTGACATTCTGTCATAGAGAAACTTTGTAGATGAAACATTTTTGTTTTTTACTCCTCAAAATTTTAGTTTTGAATTGGAGATAAACCTGCACGATGCACAACATACCATGTTATGCAACTTGAAACAGATAGAAGTGAAACCCTTGAACCAGTGCTCGTGTATGATGTTATTTCCATGAATTTGGATCAGAGGGTGCCACAGATTTCTCATAATAGGCCTCTTGTACATTATCATGATCGTTACATCAGCCGGGGAGATCAACGTCTCAAGAACTTTTGCAATTCTTCAAGCATTTAGAAGATCAAGCGTCTCTAACCTGCATGAAATTAGCTTCTAAGGGTTAGTCTTGAATTTTTCATTACCAACTCTACTATTTGGACGATGATGCATACCAACCTGAGTACAATAGCTATTACAAAAGTTAAGGCAGATGTAGTGTTCACTACCATGCGACAAAAGTTGGAGAGGTGTATCCCAAGCCTGCAAAAATACGTTTTTAAAGTCAATCCAACCCGGACATAAGAACAATTAGTCTTTCTCTTTTTTTTTTCTGGTCAGATCTATGAATCCATAATTCTTAATTATTTCGGTCCTTACGCGAGGAGAGACAGGATGAATATCTCCAGGAAAAGAACTAATGTCAGCTTTGGCTCTGTTTTCCTGCAGAAGAAGGAAAAAGGATCAGCAGTCATGTGACGGGAATAGAGAACACTAAATTCCTCAACTTGTCAATAATACATAACCATGCGCGAAAATAGATAAAATTGATCTGCCTTTCAAGGAAATAGGCAAAAGGAAACATTACGATGCCCGCTACGATATGACGGTATGTTATGTAGACATGAGGATTCAATCCGTGACTGAAGGAAGCCTCTGTTCTAAAATACACAGAAAGTGTAGCTTAGCTGAACAAGAATCATGAGGAGGTGTAGCTTGAACCTCATGTAAATGTCCGAAAGAAAACTTGATTTCAGTGCCATAGGCTCTTGTTCTCACGTCTCCCTATTTGCTTCTTCCCGAAGCTGAAGTAACAAACTGCAGAAGGGCAGCCAAGAATGTTTTGCGCAAGAGGGGCAACAATTCAACAAGATAGAAGAATTTGAAGAAAAATAAATATAGAAAACTTACCAAGCGATTCATTATGTGTATTTCCTTGTTTGTACTACTAATATATTTGCACTCTCTTTTATGGCCCCCCAATTGACAAGAAGTCAAAAGGAATTCTCAAGTATAAACACTGTACATATATTGCAAAATTGAAAATAATTCACCACTAAATATTTGCTGCAATCCACTCACTAGTGCTAAATGTTTTAGAAAAATTCCAGATAATTAGTATACATAAATTGGCTAATTAGTATATACAAGTTGGCCTAGTAGGGTCAAATTTAAAAAAATTAGGGGAGGGGGGATAATTTAAAATTCAACGAAAATTAAAATCTTTTTGGGAAATATGATAATTTTGAGAAAATTGGGACCATGCCTCTTCATTCACGTTGCTGTAAGTATTATATATGTGGGAAGAAAGAAGAAATTATTATCGTGCTTGTTTTCTCATTGGATTAATAAATATTTGTAATATCATCATTTTAAATTCTCAATCTTGTACCAGATGCAATTGGAATAAATGGGTCGCTCTTATAATCTTCAGTAATCGAATTCACTTTATCATTTCCTCGTCATATATATATATACAGCAAAACAATTTTTTTAAGAGAAATTGTCTTCAAATTTTAATTAAAATTTACTATTATTTGGATCCAACCCATCTAATTTTATAGTACATTCAGCTATACCATATATTATTTTTATTTTATCTAATTTTTTATTTAATTTTTAATTTTTTGTTATAATTTTAATTTATAATATATAATTAAGAATTACAACCAAAGAATTGGAATTAAATCGAACTTCTTAGCTTCCACATGATTTAACAGAGAGTTGTCTATTCCTTTACATTACTCTCTCCCTGTATATGCACATGTTGTTTATGAAATAATCCTACACTTCCATTAATAATGTCTTTGGAAAATGCTTGAATTTTCCCCAGGGCCCTTGCTTCCACTCACCACTAAAAGCTCTCAATCCCACCCTTTAAATTAATAAATAAATAAAAATCTTAGAGTCATCGATTTTGATTTCTTTTTCCTTAAACCGAAGAAAATTCTGTCTTTACAAAGATCTTCCTTTCCCGCATAATCAAACATGGCTTCAACGGTATCACTCCATCTCATTGGCTTAATTCACTGATTAACTTTACTCCTGCCCTATCGAAGACAGATTGAAAATTTCTTCCGCAAGAATCGTATGCTCTTTACTTTGTCAAAATGCTTTAATTCGGAGATTGCCACATTTGCACTCAGATGTCAAATTCAACTCATACACTGAGCATTTCTGATGGAAAGGAGATAGGAAATCTCACTTCTTACCTTAAAAGTGCTTTATTCAATATTTCAACGTCATTCAAGTTTTATTTTTCTTATTGATACCAATAAGAACACCAACGTGTTAAATAACTCGAATTACAACAAACCAAAATTCTTCTCATGGAGAAGAAGAAGCCCTAAAACTATCAGGTTTGGCAATGGATGGAAAGGGGACGTTGAGCTACCATATTCGAAATGCGGTGTATACTTTTATTTAGTGAAGTTAGTTGATTTACTTGTCGATTCACGTTCAGAAAGCAACGGATACGGAGTATCTGAATAACGGCCATAAGCAACTCGAGAGTGATGTATTATTACACGCATTGTTGTCAAGGGCAAGTTGTAAAAGGACCTTCCTGTGCTACGCTTGAATGCTAATTCTTGGTAGAAAACTATGGACCCAGCTACAAAAATGGCCGGCAAAGGTGGGGAACAAATCTCATGTTTGAAGATTTACAAAAGTGCCTTATTATTTCGCTTTCCTTCGCAAGCATGGTGATCAAAAAACTCAACGGCTACTCAATTCACTGTGCTTGGATTTTGAGCTTTTTACGCCACTAAGCAAATCATTTTTAAAGAGCCAATTAACGGTTCTCTTGCATGCTTGTCTTACAGTAAGCAATTTGCTTTTTGGATAATAATTCAACCCAGTTGCCTGGAATGGATACTGTAGCTATTTCGTCAATCTTGTGCATGAAACTGATATTTCATTTCCGACCATCAATAAGACGACAGAAGAAATGGTTTTAATTAAATGAGGAAGTAAAAACAATGCTTGAGTATTATTATGCTATATTTTTGGTTTCTTCTGTATTGAACACTATAGACAGATCAAAATTTCTGAGACTGGTGGGTTTCAGTGAGTTGAAAGAAATCCAACAGGCTGCGCAACAAAAGGTCTAACCTGCAGCCAATAGCCAAAGCATAATGAGAGATGATATTGCAATTGTAATCCAGCTTAGGAAGGCTAAGGCAACGGATGTTTGATATATTTGACATTGATTCTCAAATGTGCAATGTCCCAAATCATTGAAGTATAGCACTGTAATGCCAGCTGAGGCAGAAGCAGCAGCAAGTGATAACGTTGCTGTCACCTGTAACAATTTAATGTGGGATTTTAGCTTTACAACTATTGTAAACATACAATACTAATAGCAGCCAAGAACCATTGAAGGCTTATTATAGAAGCTCACCCAGTCCCCAACAACAAAGAGACCAACTAGAACAGGAGTGAGGAGGACCTTCTTTCGCACCATGGCATATGCATCTATTAATGCAAGCCCAAAGCTCCAGATGACTTGCAAACCCATTGCAGCAATAAGGTAGCTGCAGAAGGCACAAGGTCTTCAGCATAAACTTTGTATCAACCAAGGTTAAAAGTTGACCTTCATTTTTATAAAGGGGTTAAAGTAATAAACAAGTAATTCCAAAAAGCAAATTCCCATGTTTAAAGTAACTTCAGTAAATATACCGATACCACCCGACAAGTTATAAAATAATGATCCATTTGAACTGCCTATAAGCTTAAACAGTTTCATTCTGCCTATTTGGCTATTGTGGATAAGTCTATGAGCACATGGTCGAATAAATAAATCAATGGCCAATAAGGATTAGGATAAAAATGCATTTTCAGAACATCGAGGTAGCGGAGGTAACAGCAATACTACAGAAGAAAATAGTTGAAGGCACCAAAGAACAAGATGGAGCACCGCTAGTAGAAAGCCACTAAAAATCAGGACAAGGTGCTCTAAGTGCTCCATCAGATGCCACACTCAGCTACATGATTTGCAGTTGTAAATTAATGAAAAAGCCCATTCAAAACAGGTCAACTATGCCCAACAAAATTTCAACTACAATACATTTGTAGACTTTTTAATAGTAGCACTTCTCTGATTAATTGCACCATTCACATTTTACATAAACGAAGCAAATTTTCTGAAAAAGATCATTGCTATTTGATCAATTTATCAGATATCTCCAACTTCAAAGCTCCTGCCAATCGACCCACAGTAGGATCATCACAGGACAAAATGAGCTGTACGAGCATCTGACAATGATTAGAAAATGCAACGAGATTGAAGATGTTAGCATAAAATGAGCTGCAGGTGCCTAACGGTGAATGAATATCGTTTTGACAATTTTCTTCATTCACTAGTCTGGCTTCATAGGATTGAATCCATCACTTTTTCATTACTGGTTTCATCATAAGAAATATAATCAAGAATTGCGATAATGATGCTCATGCAAATAATCCATCATGACTAGATATTTTATTTTGAGACCTACATCTAGCAGCATGTACGGCAGCTAGTATAGTTTGCCACAAAATACCCTGCTTATGCAAGAAGTTTAGTTATATTTCTTTATATATAGCCCAAAACATGAAAAAAAAAAAAAACAAAAATAGTATTTTAACTACTACATTCTAGCAGAAGCAGATTGCAAGTTTCATGGCTCCAAGTCCCATTAGAATCAACTCCAAAATGCATATTGGTTTCCTCATATGCCTGGCTCTCCATTCCAACATGACAGCACAACATGCACAATCAACCAACCAATGTTTGTTTTCAACATTCTTATGAACCAAACTGGACTGCATTTCCATAATAAAATCATAAAATTGAAGTGATAACAAATTTCCTCAAAACATTGTCGATGCTGATAAGGTGCCAAGAATTAAAAAATAGGCATCCTATCCTTTCCAATTGCACATCAATGCCTGATTCAAATTCACCAATGAAATGGAAACAAAAGAAAAAGATATTTTTGTCTCATAATCTAACATATTAGTACTGCCTATGGCCACAAAATAAATTAGAAGGAAAGATTTATAACACATCAACTCTTCAACCTCCCCTATGACAGATTCAGCCATTCAATGAGATAAAGGTAATGCAGAGACCTTCTTTAACAGAGAAAAAAATCCACCTTGGTAATCAAAAGAAATTAAAAATCTATCTGCAAATGGTCTAAGAAATATTTAGCACATTAAGCACTAAAATCTATTGAATTTAGTTATGTTTTCTAGGATGGATTGTCAAATTAAACAAGCTATATGTAAGGTTCTATTCCAACGGGAGTCACCTGAGTAAATAGCAACAACACAAGCAGATAATTAAATTGTTACTATCATGGTATACTATGCTTTTCACCTTCTCTTTTCCAGAGAAACTAAGCACATTGGGGAACTATGATCTTGTTGCAATCGATAAAGAACCAGCAGGACAGGGATTCTGAAACATAGACGAGGCTTAACATACATGCGAAGCCAATCACGAGTTAACAATATATTTTGATCTAACAATTTTCTTCCACTGAAGATTTTTTAGCATGAAACAGCAAATGCAAATACAGAGATCAAGCCTCCTCTAATGGATAGAGTATAAGTTTAACCGAATCACTAGGATGTTATAAACAGAGAAATATTAAATTCAGAACAGAAAGGAACACTAAAATAGAAAATAAATAAATAAACAAAGTGTAGCGCGAAGGGAAGAACAAATACCAGAAAGCTGTAAAATTGAAAAAAGAGCCGGTTTTAGCCATGGATGCAATAGACCCAGCTGCAAATAAGCACTGCCCAATCCTTAGAAGTAGCGCAGTCGAAGTCCCGGGTGTGCCGGCAAAGTTCTTCATTATTCACCTTCCAGTGCAAAAACAGAAAAAAAAAAAAAAAGGATTAAAAAAGAACTGAACACTTGCTGGATCAAGAAAGTTGCCCATCTCCCATAATTGTCCAAACCCAGAACAGATTATGATGCAAGAAATTGAAAAGGCCCAAAAATGGGTGCCCAGAGACTTAAAATGAACAAATGGTGAGAAATTTTACGAGGGTTTATGTAAGATTATGTGTAAAATCTGACAAACAGAACAACTAATTTGAGAGAGAAGATTGAAGAAGATGAACAAATAACAAATTATGAAGTAAATAGTTAAACAAAAAGAAAAAAACTAGTTAATGTTCAGTAAAAGTAGTTACAAAAACACTGTTAGGAAATGTCAACAGAAACACAGAAACCGTCTTCTGTCTTCGGCAGATCTATGATGTTGCACTTAAAAACTGCAAACTAAACGAGCATTTTCCGACGCGCTTCCATTACGAGTGTTATCGACTTTCGGAATCCCACTAGAATAATGTATAAATGTCCCCCGCCTCGCCAGTTGGAGCGTGCTATTGTATGTCTGTAGTCCAAATGGATAAAGCTTTTCAACAGACGAAATCGAGTAAATACAAATGAAGATGCAAATTAACCTAACTGACATCTTTCACACATGATTAAATATTTAAAAGAATTAAAATCAGTTTAACTCAAAAAGACTTCTGCCGTTTTGACTTTTGTCTTTGATCACATTCCGTATAAGATGAAGTGTTCGAAGATTTTTTTTTTTTTTTAAGGCATCATTAAAATCGAAATACAGTTTGCTAAAACTCATTCTTACACGAAACCCAAATATAAAATGTCAAGAAATTATAATTAAAAATTAACGAAAGAAAATTAAAAGAAAACAACCGGCCCGTGCACCTGATTTGTTTTTTAAAGCCGAAAACAAGGTTATTCCTGTTCAAGAAGTTGAGTTTGATTTGAAGTCAAGCAAAGCAACATCCTGGTAGGCCTAACTTATCAAATTGCGAGGGAGAGCTCAGTTGTTTAACACAATTGGTTGGCCTTACTTGACCAAGGAAAAAGTTGTTGGTCACATTAGCAATCAATATATTATACATTTGCTGCAAGCCCTCGGAATTATCAATTGAGCAAAACGAGTTATAAAACATATGACCAAAGTTCTTTTGTGAAACATATACTGTCAATTTTACGAAACAAATGACCGAAGTTATTCTTTCACACTAGCACTCATTTTATTATTTGTTGGTAGAACATTTGCGGACATTATTCGAATGTTGCTGGCTTCAGACCTTGAACTAGTCAGCGCCAGACTTCGGAACAAGCCCTTCGGGGTAATCTTTGCTACGATATTCACTTATTAGAAAATCACTGTAAATAGGAGGATTTTCTTTAGATGTCAACTCTTTGATCGGTCCGTAAGAATTTGAGCTTGCAGCATCATATCCTGAGAAAAAGGATGCCGCAGAAACCCTTGGACCAATACGTTTGGAGATAACTCTGTGGTCAACACTCCTAAACTTGTCATTTGATGCAATCTGAGAAAATATCAATACACATTAGAAAATTAGTGATGAGTGATGAAGATTGGTAAGGTAATTGGAAAATTTTTCAGAACATTTGTGAAAGACGAACCTGGAGAAAATCCCCTGTATTTACCACTAGGCTTCCTGCAATAGGTTGAACATCAACCCATTGATTTTCATGAAAGACTTGAAGGCCACCGACTTCATCTTGCAGTAAAACAGTGAGGAATGCAGGATCGGAGTGCCTTTTAGCTCCCAGAGTCAGGTATGGCTCAGGGCAAGGTGGATAGTAGTGGCAGACAAGGCTGTATCCTTTAGTGCATCCCATGTCTTGTAAATGTTCAGGTTTTAGTCCGAGAGCCGTGGATAATAACTTAAACAGAGTGTCACCCAGTTTTCTGACATTCTTTATGAACTCCATGGTTGCCTCTCTGCTTAGAACAAGTTGTAGTCAATGTTGTGGTGTCAAGAGCTATAAAAAGAAATAATAATAAAAATCATAATAATAATAATAATAATAATAATAATAATAATTAATTATACTTACCACCTGTTGGTTAATGTTAGAAGACCTGTACAATGCAATGCAACACTGTCGATTCGTCTTAAAAAATAAAAAATAAAACTTTTGTAATACCGCATGCCAGAACACGTCAAAGTTATATTTCGTACCAAAATTTAAAGATAATGTCACTGAAAACTTTTAAGTCCTAAAGCATGAGAAATTCCATGGATAAAGGCAAATTCTTGTACATTGTTGTTTACTTGTCTAGTGAAATCGTTATCAATGTAGTCAATTTCAAAAAATTACATGAATTATTTGCCTTGTAGCTTTTTTTTGTTTTCTTTTTGTTGATTTATCCTCATATTAGATACTTATTGTAGAAGGTTTTGGGTCATTCAAACAAAATTTTGGAAAGTTTTTTTGGGCATATTAGAAGGTTTGAGTGTGCTTGATCATTTATCTACAACATGTTTGATTAACCCCATATTCTTTCAATTAACACTTTCTTTTAAACTTGGCAATTCTACTTCAACCAATTTTTCCCTTATGAAATTATTACAAGGAATTATGATAGCAAGCTCCATGCCTTCCCGTGCTTCACAGACAATCAATCAAGTTCCCGTTATAATCCTATACTGTTTCATATTGTAGTTTTAATAATTGGATAAGAAAATTTTCTCAATCAGAAACAGTTTTGCATATAAATTGTTAAGGTAAAGAACCATCTAGACCATCAGATTCAAGAACTTGATAAAAACCACAAGCATGCAGCAAGCTTCAACGCAAGACAGCAAGTAGATCAGCATACATCCAGCTCACCTACTGAGCTTGAGCTTGTTAATAGAATAACAGTCCTGATTAGTTAGCATTTCCAAGATTTTAGAAACTCTGTTATAAGTTATTCTAGTAGTAAGTTATAGAATCTTCTTGCAACTTTTTCTGTATAAATAAGATTTGTAATTCTCATTTTATTCATCCAATAAGAAGATTAATATTTCAGCAAACTTTCTTTCATTTTCTCTGAACTTTTCTTTGTTTCCAAACACATCACAAATCTTCATTTGAATAATCACGCAAAGCGAGTTTCCAATAGTATATTCAATAATCCATTTGATTAAAAGGCTATAATTAGGCAGGGATCAAAGTACTTACCTGCAAACTTCCGGCAGTTCATTCCGGTCCAAATTGGTGAAAGCTTCATTAGAAATAAAGAGCGTGTCCTTCCACGAAGCTGTTTTTGTTTGATACAGATCATAGTTGCTGTTGAATCTAACATTTCTCTTTAGATCGCGTGTATAGAACTCTTTCTTCACCGCAAGATCTTGCTCATTAAACTTCCGTACTCCTTCAATCATCTCTTCCAACACTTTGGGGGGAATTCCATGATTCACCACCAGAAAAAAGCCCAACGTTTCCGATGCAGCCCGAACTTGATGAACAATCTCCTCAAGTTTATTGTCTCCGATGCCATCAAGATCGATAACTGGTACTTGAAAGCTGGTCTGGTGACTGATGGACTCCTCCGCACGCTCATCGGGAGGTCGAATGAATATCCTTGGAATCTTCACGATTCCAGCATCCACTAGTCCTTTAACACCAGCTTTTGTGTTATCAAAAGCCTTAAGCTCTTTAGCTCTGTCATAAACAGGTACTATTTGAGAAGATTGATTTCCTGCGTCCTTGATTTCCATTCTGTTTCATACAAGAAAAATGACGAGGAAGATGGTGATCTTATAGTTCATAATGAATTAACAATATATGAATATCATCAATTGTTGTCTTATTAAGTCACCTAACTTACAAATATTTAAATATCATTATATGTTGTCTTAGTCAACTAACTTACTAATATTTTAACCCGAAGCCTTAAACGTTCATGGAGATTAAATAATATAAGGCTTTGTGTTACACATGGATTTCACCATTTTTGTAACAATCTACAAATACTAAGTTAGGAGTACTATATAATTTAGCCCGGCTTATTTTCACTAGCGATATAAAAAGTGATAGTTATAATTATTTTTGCTCAAAAAAATACCGTTAACAAGTATTAAACTGGATATTTTCTCTTCTCCTCTCTTAATCTTTCTATTTTGGAGATTTTTCTCTTTCTCAACCATAAAAATCTTTAGTTTTTAGACTTGAAATCTCTCTCGATTAATCTTTCTATTTTAGAAATTTTTTTTTCTTTCACATCCATAAAAATCTTTTAATTTTACACGAAAACCTTTCATTTCTCTTCTCCCCATTTAATCTTTTTATTTTTAGATTTTTTGTACAAAAATAAAATCTTTCATCTTTATATATGAACCTAAACGCCTTGCTCAAGGCTTTGAACCCAAATCTTCTTGTACCATACAAGAGATTTTAATAATTGAACAACTAGTACCCACACTCTTTTTGTAGTGTTTGTTATTTGTAATACACTAAAAAAAATACTTCTACTAATTATTAGATATCTTAAATTTTTTATCGAATTTCATCCATGAAGATAGATAAAAAAAATATTAAAATACGTAAATATAATGTTTTATTTATTTTTATTATTTAATTATTTAATATTACTTAATCCATAAATCATGAAAATTAAATCAAGTATTAGCACTTATATAAAAAAGAGTTAGGTGCATAAATGGCCTACTAACTATATTGTACTACCAAGATCAAAATATAAGGGCATCAACCTCCAAGAAAAGCTTGCAACCAAACACAAAAATCTTTTCATGACATAAGACCTTCCATCACGACTTCGATAAATCTCACCAGCTACTCAAAAATTTATTTATTAGTGCTGAAAACAAAGTTAAATTAATGTGACTCATTAGACAGCTGACTCGAATTTATACAATTGTTTGCATGCTTAAACGGGTTAAAGAAGTTGAGTTTGATTTGAACTCGTGTCAAGCAACATCCTGGTGGTCCTAACTTATCAATTGCGAGGGAGATATCAGTAAGCCTAGTGTTAACTGTTAAGAGAAAATTATAATCATACTCGTCATGGCCAATTAATTAGTTTTAGTGGACTTATACAATGCAGCATCTTTAGTTTAAAACTATGAGTTTGAGATACCAAATACAATAAGAATTTTAGCATTATGTGACTGAAAGATTAAGACCCAAAATGTGAGAAATCAAAAGTATAATTGTATTCATGTATCATTGTAAAACAACAGCGAGGAACCTACGATCATATGCTTGCTGAACCCTAGAGTCAACTCTGGTTCAGGGCATGCTGGATCGTAATGACCTATCAAAATGAGTGCTTCTGCACATGCTATTTCTTTTAGGGTGTTGGGATTGAGCCCAAGAACTTCCGATATCATCTCTTAGCATCCTTATTCTGAGTGCTTCCGAATTAAACACATCCTAATTCTTAGCATCCAAGGATCCAATGTTAAACAATACAGTGATTATAATAAAATATATAATAATGATATTCATTCGATTTGGATTGAGTTATTCGAGAATATTATAATAAAATTATAAAAAAATAGTAAAATTATAATAATAATATTCATTTGATTTGAGTTGAGTTATTCTAAAATAATTGTAATAAAATTATAATAATAGTATTTATTAAATTTATATTTAGTTATTCTGAGTTAAAAGAAATTTAACAATTCAATTTTAAAAGTGTCAAAGGATAAGGTCGGTCGGGTTTAAATAGTAAAGTTAGGTCTCGCCTAAAAATTATAACGGGTTTAGGTCGAGTCAAAGAATTAACATTCGTAACGGGACTAAGCCCGCTCATAGTTTTATTTTTTAATATTTTAACAATATATAATAATATAAATTTATATTTTATAAATAAATAAAATCAAATATATTAATTTTTATTATTTTTCATTTGAAAAAATAAAAGCGGGCTCGTTAGGCTTACGAGCCGGTTCAAGAACTGTGCCAGGCTTCATTTTTATTTAAACGGGTCAAGCTAGCCTGATCCGCAAGCCCTCGTGGGCTTGTTTATCACGGCCCGACCTGGACCTTTGGATATCGCTACCCAACCCTTCCTATAATAAATTTGAGTAGCAAAATTTCAACCCAACCTACTTCAATTAAGTCTTGAACACAATCCAAACCGTGCGATTCGATTTGGTTAACTTGATTTGGGTGGTGAGTTACGAATTTTGCAGTGTCCACCTCTTAAAACAGTCGCTACCCAACCCGTTGATCTGGCCGGAGGGTGGTTTCATAGGTGGGTTCAAATTCATGAACAAGGGAAGTGGATGCTTTCTTATGACTAGTTCCTAAGTGCACCAATATCCGAGAATGTGGTTCATTAAAACTATAGGTATGTTTAACTTTGAGATTCTATCATCTGAATTTTGAGTTTCCACATTCGTTATTGGAGTCCTAATTTTTCATGTTCATGCACTAATTTTGTCGTTTAATTATTGAAATCGGTTCATCACTTGTCAAATGAATATCACAATTCCAGCACGTACGCTGATACAATTTGCAAAAACGATCTTGTGCTAAAGGAGGTGTCCACTTTTTTCGTAGAAGCAAAAGCCATAAGATAGAGAGTTCCGTGGCTTTCCAGTTTCCACTTATTAAGACGAAAATTACTATAAAGACTTAGTCTTCGTAATTGAGAAAAAAAATTGAAATTGTCAAATGGAACAACAGATGAACCAAAGTTTTCTCTCTCTTTTCTCCCCACCTTTAATTTGTAAAATCATTTGTTCCAGCTGAAGGTCACCAGTTTCCTGCACTAGGTGACGACATTACACTAGATTCTCTTTTTTTTTTTCTTTCTTTTTTTTTTTTTTTGTTAGACAATCATGAAAAGCATAGAAAATTTCCTCACTATACAGAAACCCAACGATGAACAGGAAAAAAGCTAACTTTCAGAATTAGGTATTTTCTCTTCTTTAACCTAAGAGTGTGTCTAGGACTCTTTTGCTTATGCTTTAATTTTGAAAACAGTGTTGATAAACACCAACTCTAAAATATAAAATAGTACAGATGGGAAGAAAATAGTTGCAAAGTAAACATTGCAAGAACAATAATAGATTCATACATTCCATTATTTGAAACTTATGGTCTGAGATTATTTGATGGTTCAACATTTGCAGACCTTATTCAAATATTGCCAGCTTCAGACCTTGAACTGGTCAATCCGAGACTTCGCGTCAAACCCTCCCGAAGAATATTTGCAATGATATTCACTTATTTGAAAATCTCTGTAAATAGGAGGAGTTTCTTTAGACGTCAACTCTTTGATCGGCCCGTAAGTATTTGGGTTTCCGGCATCCTGTCCTGTGAAAAAGCTTACAACTGAAACCCTTGGACCAACACGTTTGGAGACAACTCTGTGGTCAACACTCCTAAACTTGCCATTTGATGAAATCTGAGAAAATATTAATACACATTAGAAAAATTACTGATAAGTTATGAAGATTGGTCTGTGATTGGAACATTTTTCGAATGCAAAAGACAAACCTGGAGAAAGTCCCCTATATTTACCGCTAGGCTTCCTGCAATGGGTTGAACATCAACCCATTCATTTTCATGAAGAACTTGAAGGCCGCCGATTTGATCTTGCAGTACAACAGTAAGAAATGAAGGATCGGAGTGCCTTCTAGCTCCTAGAGTCAGGTCTGGCTCAGGGCAGGGTGGATAGTAGTGGCAGACAAGGTTGTATCCTTTAGTGCATCCCAAGTCTTGTAAATGTTCAGGCTTCAGTCCCAGAGCCGTTGATAATAATTTAAACAGAGTGTCACCCAATTTTCTGACATTCTTTATGAACTCAATGGTTGCTTCTCTGCAGATTTGTGTGAACAAGTGTGTAGAAGAAGCTATAGTCAAATTGTTGGCGTTCAGAGAAAAATCTAATTAATCAACTGCCCACAAAAACTAATTTGTTTTAGTAGACCTGTACACTTCGACCAAATTGAAATTATTATAATAATTTGTCTAGCAAGCTCCATGCCTTCCCGCACTTCACAAGCAACCAATCAAGTTACCATTACAATCATATTGGGGTTCAAATTGGTGCAAGCTTTTTAACAACTTGATAAAAAGGAAAATTTACGCAGTCAGAATGAATTATCCATATGAATAATCACCCAAAGCGAGTTTCCAATAGTATATTCAACAATCAATTTGAGTCAAAGGCTGTAAATAGGCAGGGATCAGCGTATGTCCCCGCAAACTTCCGGCAGTACACAGGGGTCCAAATTGGTGCAAGCTTCGTTAGAGAAAGAGAAAGTGTCCCTCCAAAATGCTGTTTTTGATTGATACAGATCAAAGCTGCTGCTGAATCGGACATTTCTCGTTAGATCACGTGTATAAAACTCTTTCTTCACCTCAAGATCTTGCTCATTAAACCCGTGTACTCCTTCCATCATCTCTTCCAACACTTTGGAGGGGATTCCGTGATTCACCACCTGAAAAAAGCCCCATGTTTCTGATGCAGCCCGAACTTGATGAACAATCTCCTCAAGCTTATTGTCTCTGATGCCATCAAGATCAATAACTGGTACTTGAAAGTTTGACTGGTGACTGATTAACTCCTCTGCAAGCTCATCAGGAGGTCGAATGAATATCCTGGGAACCTTCAAAATTCCGGCATCCACCAGTCCTTTAACACCAGCTTTTGTGTCATCAAAAGCCTTAAGCTCTTTAGATCGGTCGTGATCGGGTACTGTTTGAGAAGATTGCTTTCCATCATCTAGGATAACCATTCTGCTCTATACAATAAAAAAAAAAAAATGGCGAGGATGAGAGTGATCAAATAAACTCTTGTATTCATTATTCCAGATAGCAAATTCTTTTTATCAAATCACATGAATGTGAAGTTTTTATTTGTTTTATATTTATTTTTAAATTTTTTAATTTTCGAAATCTTATTTTATATACCAAATAAAAAAATAATCAAATATCAACACTGTAATAATAATAAAAAAAATAATTTATTATTTGAAATATTATTATTTTTCTCTCAATTAAGTAGAAAATATATTTAATAATATTAATTTTTTTAATAAAATTTATTTATTTTTTATAATATTTATTTTTATTAAAATTTATTTATTTTTTAATTAATATTTTTATTTCATAAAAATTATATTTTAAAAATCACCTCTCAATATTAATACTAAATAAAACTTAAATGTGTACCCAACTCTGTTACACTCTTGAGTCAAATATGACCAAAATTATTTTATAAACCCTTGTCTAGGCTGACACAACATCTAAGAAGTCAAAAAACTTTTCAAAGCTATGACAGTGAGGGCCAAAATATATATAAATATAATTTTTAGTTTAAAATAATTTTTTTTCCCCACTTGATGGGACCTTCTGTAGCTAAATATTTATTTCCTTTCAAAATTATTCTTAACTAATCATTTAGCATAAATACCATACATGAAAGCAAAAAAATTTCCCATGAACCAAATAAATCCTTACAAATAGCAAATGGAAGAAAAATAACTCAAAATTAGAAGGGATAATCTGCAATAGTACAATAACATGAACTTCACAGAGGAGGTTGGGTCAAGGGGATATAAATAATAGTATATAAAATATTAAAACATAAGTTTAATACAATCCTGTACTAAATATGTCAATGAAATTCAATCCAATATAACAAAATCAAATTTAATTCATTTATTTTACTAAGTTCAGCACATAAAACCAAACATGCCCATAAACACTGCTCGGATTGTTGATGAGGGGAAGGCAATGTCAAAACTGTGACAAATCATCTTCCAACTTGAGCGGATTGTAGGTTTACAGCTTAAAATGATCCAGTCGAGATGTACCATCAAGCCCTTTTGAGTAGATGTATGCAACGAAATCCTTTAGAGTGGTTTCCCTGTAAATCGGTGGGTTTTCTTCTGATAGCAGCTCTTTTATCGGCCCATACAGTCTACAATCATTCTCTTTCTGAAAATGAAGTCTGAAGAAACTTGCCAATGAGATTCTTGGGCCTACATTTTTTGCCAATACTCTGTGATACACACTTTTGAACTTGTCGTTTGAGATTAGCTGTACCATGACAAATAAAAATGATCACTCTATAATCTTGCTTTGCTTCTATATTCATGATTGCTACATTTAAATCTTTCATATTCTTCTAGGAAAGTATCCCTGTTTCTTGCTGTAGCCTTTAGGCAATCTCTAATGTTGGTACAATGTCAGAATCTTTATTTAATATATGATTCATGTTTAATGGTAAGTTAGTATACTTGCCTGTGTCATATCTCCAAGATTAAGGATTAGAGCTCCTGATACGGGGGTAACATCTATCCATTCATCCTGGTGCAAAACTTGAAGGCCACCCATTTGATCTTGTAGAACCACAGCGAGGAATGCACTATCAGTATGCTTGCTCAGGCCTAAAGTCGAGTCTGGTTCTGGGCATGCTGGATAGTAATGACCTATCACATAAAGTCCTTGTGCACAACCTAACTCCTCAAGGTGGTTGGAATTCAGCCCAAGAGCTTCCGACATCAACCCAAATACAGTGAGCCCAAATCTCAGTACTTCATTTGAGTATTCCATCATTATATCTCTGCAATTTATTCAAGCATATGATGTTACGTATTCTGAAGAAAAACATTTGATGAATAAATTAATTAGATAAAAATTTCTTAGTACTCCAATCCTACATGCAAGAAAGGTTTTCTCTCTAATGAAATTTAAATTCAAAGTACTCCAATCCTTTATGTGAGAAAAGTTTTCTTTCTAATGAAATTGATTTCAGAAATATTCCAAAACTAGAGCAGAAAATGGATAGATATTCAGTCTAATTTAGTCTTCAATAAGTATTCCACTCTGCAATGCTTTTGACCCTCGCAAAACTATTAATTATGGGCATCCTGTGATACTTGCATGCGAATTTTAGGCTATATTGAAAAAATTAGGACTTTCAGATCAGAAAAAGTTCAGAACATGATTAAATCAACTGATAGAGAACGGGGATCATTATGCATATGCTAATCATGGGGTAATATTTTCTTACTTGCACACTGCAGGCAAATCTTCAGGATTGGGCGGGCGAGGAGCCATAACACAATACAATGAATCTCTCCAATTAGCTGCCGCTGCTTGGTAAAAATCAAAGTTGGTATTATAGATCACCGATCTAGTTTCATCACGTGAGTAGAACTCTTTCTTTTCCTCTTCGTCTAACTCATGAAATTTACGAACGGCATCAATCATTTCCTCTAAAATGTTAACTGGAATTCCATGATTGACCACCTGAAAGAAACCCCAATTCTCACAAGCATTTCGAACTTTCTCAACTATTTCACAGCGGATACTTGGGTCTTCATCAATGCCTTGAAAATCTATGATAGGTATACTATATTTATGGCATTCACCTGAATCTGATTTGATCTCAAGCTTATTCTGCTCATGGATGAATATCTTTGGAACATTAACAACCCCAGAATCCACAAGTCCTTTTACGCCGGTTTTTGCGTCATCGAAAGCTTTCAATTCACTCTCTCGGTCATATGCAGAATCGTTTACTGCCTCAGTTCTACGAGAGCTTGTGATGACCATTTTCATTCATACGAATGCGATCAAATGAGTTCAATAGAAAATGCATAGGGCATATGGGCAGGTCTCTTGTCTTGTAAGCCTTCTTTCATTAACCGCCAGAAAGAATAAATAAAAATGGGAAAACAAAGAGAATAAGACAACAACATATTTGTCACTAAGTGGACGAGTTCACAGGAGCGCACTGATCATCACAAACCCCGTTGATATTTTCCTCCCCTTGATATTACCCGTGCACATGCATGGAATTGTGGAGCAAGTATGCTTCAAATGGAATTTTCCTTTGTTTTCCTTTTTTTTCTTTTGGTTTTTTTGTAGGTGATTGTGGCTTCAATCACATTCCTGTATGTTATCGATTACAAACATAGCAGCCTTTAATAAGTGATACTTGATATCATAGTAACAACATTTCAATATGATATTGACTCTTGATTATATAATGTCATACGATATATATGTAATATTAAAAGGTAACCTCGTAAAATTACAGTGATGATACTTGTACGATCTTTTAATGTTTAGTAATGTATCGTTATTTTAGCAAAGGCTCAAACGACAATATTGACTTGTTACGGAGTTCAAAATGTGCAAGTTGTAATTAACTATATGTATATGCCAACTACTAACTGTTGTTTCACGAGATTTCTTTTGGGATTAACGTATAACTATGTTGTCGCGAACTGACTGTAAACATGTAACATATAGGGCGCTATGATTCTTCTCTTTATTTATTGTCCAAAGAGACACGTTAAAATCCTTTGATGGTGATGCACAATTGGCGTTGTTGAACCACGTAAAATTTAGAACTCATGCACGAGTTTAATTTATTATTTATACATACAGCGACTTAGATACATGTGTAACATGTAAACACTACTCGGGTTAACGACAAGGGAGACAGTGTCAAGTTGTGACAAGTAATAAATCATTTACCATTTTGAACTGATGTCAAATATACATATGACTATGTTCACTGCTTCAAATGTTCCAGTCTGTAAGTTCTTTCAAGCTCTTTCGAGGAGATGTACGCCACATAATCTCTACGGTAGTTTCCCTGTAAATTGGTGGGTTATCTTCTGATAGCAGCTCGTTTATTGGACCATACAATCTGTAGTCATTGTCATGTTGAAGATGTGTTCTGCGTAGGCATGCCACTGAGATTCTAGTGCCTATAGTTTCCTTAAAGTTAGTTTTCTAAAATAACAGATGATAAATTATGTTCAATGCAGTGAAGAGCAGAATCGCCCGTCGTATCTCTACTGTTTAGAATTAGAGCTTCAGGAACAGAGGTCACATCAACCCATTGATATTCAAGCGGAACTTGAAGGCCGCCCAATTGGTCTCGTAGTACTACAGTGAGGAAGCCACTATCAGTGTGCTTGCTAGAGCCTAATGGCAACTCTGGTTCTGAGCACGCTGGGTAAGTAATGGCCCAACAGAAAAAGCCCTTCTGCACAACCCATTTCTTCCAAATGACTGGCAAAATGCCCAAGGGCTGCAGACATCAATCCGAATACAGTGAGGCCCAATTTCATTAGTTTACATTCTGGTAACCGATCATTGTATCTCTGCAAATTGAAGGCAATTCTTCAGGATTGGGGTGGACGAGGACCTTCTGCTTGATTAAAGTCAAAATTGGTATATAATTCACCGATCTCGTTTCATCGCGTGAATAGAACTCACTCTTCACCTCTTCGTCTTGCTCGTGGAATCTACGAACAGCATCAATCATGTCCTCCAGGATGTTCAATGGAATTCTATGATTGACCACCTGAAAGAAACCACATTTCCCACAAGCATTTCGGACTTTGTGAATTACCTGGCTGCGGAGATATTCGTCTTTATCAATGCTTTGGAAATCTATGACAGGAATAATAGACTTGTAGTCAGCTGAACAACTTGACTTGTCATTAAGCTTGGACTGATCACCGATGAAAAAGCGAGGGATTCAACTTGATGGTGGATAAATAGTCATTATCAAATAAAAATGAGTGTTAAACAAACAAATTGTTTATTATTGTAATCTTAAAGTTACACGAGGACGTTCAAAATACATAGTCAAAACTTTATATTCCTACATGTAACTGATACACGAGTCTTTGAGCCATTGTAACCACATAAGCCTTAGTGCCTTACAATATATGATTTCCAAGATTAATTGACTAGCCATCAAAAATGCAAATTTAAGCACAATGCTGGAGACAAATGTTTTCACTTGTGTGCAACCAGGGAGAAAATAACATCAATTGTTGTGGAAGCCACAGAATGTTCATCATCAATTTCACAGTTTGGAATGCTGACTTCCACAAAATGTTCATAATTCACAGTTTGAAATGCAGTAGAGGAGAGGTCCCATCAAGCCCTTTGGAGAAGTAAATTCTCATATAGTCTTTAACATCTGTTTCTCTGTAAATTGGAGGATTTTCGTGTGATACAACTCTTTTATTGGTCCTCAAACTCTGGAGATATTCCCCTGTGACTTGTTGTCTGAAGAAACATACCACCGATATTCTTGGACCAACACGCTTCACTGATACTCTGTGGCTGACACTTACGAACTTGTCATTGAAAATGAGCTGCAGAAAAAAAATTAAAAGTTCCATAAACCAAAACCGAATAAATAATCCTACATTTTTCCTTGCTGATGGAAAATCAATGACCTTTTACTACAAGAGGGAACTTGCCTGTAGTAAATCTCCAATGTTTATCACAAGAGCTCCATCTATTGGGGGAACATCAACCCATTGATTATCATGAAGAACTTGAAGGCCGCCCATTTGATCTTGTAAAAGTACAGTGATGACGCTACCATCAGTATGTTTGCTTGCGCCCACAGTCAGTTCTGGTTCAGGGCATGCCGGGTAGTAATGACCCAGAAGAAGAAGACCCTCTGCATAATTCATTTCTTTCAGGTGGCTGGGACTGAGTCCCAGAGCCTCTGATAGTAATTCAAACAGTGTATTTCCCAATCTCATTGCATGTTTTCTGTGTTCCAAAAGAGCATCTCTGCAATTCCATAAACTCTTTGAGGACAGCATGCTTGCGCATTAGCCTTGTAGATCTAACGTTAAAAGCCTTGAAGTAGAGGTACTTAAAACATTAGCCATTTGATAGGATATCATGATTTGAAGAAAAATATAGCCTAATCAAACAATAATCAATTGGACACTATTCCATATATACCTGCATATATCTGCCAATTCTTCTGGGTTAGGTGGATGAGGAGACAAAAAACAGCCGAAAGTATCCTTCCAACCAGCTGATGGTGCTTGGTACAGATCAAAATTGGAATTACCGTAAATCTTTCCCGTAAAATCCCGAGTATATAACTCTTTCTTCACTTCAGTATCTTGCTCGTGGAATCTGCGTATTGCATCTTTTATCTCATCCAAAACACTGACGGGAATTCCATGATTGACCACCTGAAAAAAACTCCATTTCTCGCTTGCGTTTATAACTTTGTTGATTATCTCAGTTCGTGTAATTGCACATTTACAAATGAACATCAAAATTAGAAACCGCAAAATTCAATGAAACTAAATATTATTTCAAAATAAATAATGATCAAAATCATGAAATCAAAATAGAATTTTTACACATAGAATGTTAATTTAAAAAGAAAATTATCTAAAATTGGTAAAAGACAACCATCGGTGATACTTGCAGTGGTCTTGATTAAAAGAGTTAGATTTGGAATGTTCTCAGTGATGTTTGCAATGGACTTAATTAAAAAAGGAAAAGTAAGTTTGCAGTGGTTGAAGGGGGATGAGAGCAAACGAGGATCAAAGGAGTTTTGTTTTGTTTTAATTAGTGAAATCAAAAGGACAGCAAAAAATGATGTCCTGCTCTGCTAAGGGTGCGTCGAAGGAGTAAGAATATCATTACTGTCTTTCAAACTAAGATCAAAGGATGCATTAATTTTTGGACAAATTTTAGGGTCTATCCTGTCGTTGTGTGGGGGCTGTTCCCGAGCCAGTGTAGCTAGTTTAGCACCGAATTGCAAGTTACTTCAACTTGAAAGTGATTTAAACCACAAAAAATCATGTGGCCAAGGACTGCGTTTATGGTAGTTTGGCTATTCTTATTGATTGAGGTTGTTGTACCGGTTCTATCCCATCAATTACCAGTAAAAATTGTTCGTTTTGGGGAAGCACAATCTATCATAGATTTATTTTTAAGTGTTACTGCTTAAAACGCGTTTACTTGTACTATTCAAAACACGTTTACTTAATTAGTTAAAGTATGATATATATAATATTATTTCTTTTAATTAGAATAAAATTAATATTTTTATTATTTAATTATTTTAATTTAACATAAAATTAATTTTTTTTTCTTCATTTATTATTGTTAGGAAATAGATTAAATAAAATTTTTTTGAGTTAATATTCGTAGAATAATATTAAACTGTACCTCATAAATTGTTTAAACTAAAACTTTACATTATTTGTTAAAATATAATATTTTTATAATTATTTTAATAAAAATTTTATCAAAATTATTCATAAAAATTTTTATAGTTTGAATTTTAACATGATAACGAGAACATAAAATTTTATTTTATTTAAATTGAATGAAAATTTAATTTTATACAAATTTTTAAAGTTAACTTATTAAATTTAAAATTTCATACGTTTTACGATTTAAATATAAGATAAAATTTATTTAAAATGACAAATAACTTTTAAAATTATAAAATTAAAATTTATTTAAAATGACAAACAACTTTTAAAAATTATAAAATTTTATGTAAAATTTTATATATATATTTAGTGTTTGTTGTTTTTATTTTGTGATTTTTAAAAATATATTTATGTATTTATAAATTTTTGCTTTTGTGAATTTTAATTCTAAAATTATATCAACAAGTTTATGATTTATGAAATACGTTTTATTTTAAAATATCAAAAAATCTTTAAAAATTATGAAAATATTTATAATAGTCTAACACTTGTTTACTGTTTTGTCCATAAATCATATTTCACAATAGCAGACGTAACATTCCAAATCTAACAAGCAAATTGAATAAATCTTCCTCAATTTTGAATTTCTACTGCTTATGCCAAGAAAAATTACTTGTTCAAAAGAAAATGTTACTGATTTCAACCCCCAATAAAAAACTACAAAAGAGTATATGAACAGGTTTCAGCGGATACAAGTACATGAAACCCAGCGGCCCCATAGAAGCCTTTTTCCTGGAAGCAGGTGGCATAATCTGTAACAGTGGTTTCCCTGTATTTTGGAGGATTTTCTTCTGACAACAACTGTTTAATAGGTCCAAACCGGTGCTTAAAAAGCTTGTCACCGATATTCTTGCTCCTACATGATTTGCCTATGCTCCGCGCTTACGAATTTGTCGCTTGGCATAAGCTGAAAAACCAGCAAAATGTTGCAGCTAGTAATCACGACTGTCAACTTTCTTCTAACCTCAATGTCTTGCTCATTAAACCTGAGTAATCCCTCCTTCATATCCTCAAGAAGGCTCACTGGAATCCAATGATTGATTACCTGAAAGAATTCCAACGTCTCCGATGTATTTCGGGCTCTTCCAACAATTATCTTCCGTTGAATTGGATTCTCATCAACCCTTGCTGGTCTATGACGGGAAGACTATATTGAACGTCCGCTAGTGGTAGAGAATAAACGAAATTAATTGCTGGTTTAGAAATAAAGCATTTCAACTTAAAAGAGAATCAAACCTCAAAAAATCATGTGGCCAAGGACTAAGTTGACGGCAGTTTGGTAATTGAGTGGTTGCAGTTCTACAACTTTCAATGAGGCTATTGTAATTATTCAAGCGTTGGGCACTTCAATTATTGTTTGTTCGAAGTCTTTTATTGTGACTATTACTTGTCACAAAGAAGAAGTAACTGATTTCAACTGCTTTCAATATCCAATAAAAACTACAAAAGCATATAATAAATATTGGTTTCAATTTGGTTATAAGTAAAGTTGGGCATTTTCCTCATCTTGATGCTCCATTTCCAAGTTCATAGCCTGAAATGCAACAACGCAGAAGTCCCGTCGAGGCCTTTTTCCAGGAAGTAGGTAACATAATCTCTGACTGTGGTTTCCCTGTACTTTGGAGGATTTTCTTCTGACAACAACTCCTTAATAGGCCCATACAATCTTGTGCATGGCTGCAAATCGGGTCTAAAAAAGCTTGCCACAGATATTCTTGGTCCTACACGGTTGGCCAATACTCTATGCTCTACGCTAATAAATTTGTCATTTGAAATAAGCTGGAAAACCGACAAAAAGTTGCAGCTATAGTAGTTAATTAAGAGTTGTTGCAGCAGATGAGAAGAATACAGTAACAGATAATCATAAAATTAATTAAAGACTTGCCTGTAAAAGATCTCCAATGTTAACCACTAAAGCCTCGGGAGAAGGGGGCACATCAATCCACTGATTTTGATGAAGTACTTGGAGGCCACCGATATGGTCTTGAAGAAGCACTGTAAGGAAGTCGCCATCGGAGTGCTTGGTTGTACCCATTGTTAATTCTGGCTGTGGGCATGCCGGATAGTAATGGCAAAGCATCTGTAGACCCTCAGCGCATTTCATGTCTCTCAAGTGATTTGGGCTCAATCCAAGAGCCTCCGATAGTAATTCAAACAGCAAATAGCCCAGTTTCTGTACTTGCTTAGTGTGCTCCATGATTATCTCTCTGCAAGTTGGATTTGGGATGAAAAACGTTTTTTAACCATATTTATTCAGCCATCAGATAATCATCTATGTTTTTCTAAATCACAATCATCTCATAGCACGACCATCAAATTGTTACACGCGATCACCAGCGGTGTAGAATCAGTGGCAGAGTATGTTATCAACTGCCAATCTCGTTAAAAGCTTAAATAACACATTCTTAGATACTCAGATAAAGTGATAACTCAATTCAAACTTGGGAACTCTAGTCTCAGAAATTAGTATTTGAAGAAACCTTGTTAAAATGTTGAAAATCATATTATAATAAATCCTCCTTTAACATTCATCAACGACATCCCTCGATGACATAAGGCAACTTTAAGCACTTTTTTTTTTATGTAAACTAACTGCTTTTTGGAATAGCATATCCCATATGTGCTCAAAATAAATTAACCAAGAATGTGATCAGTGCTTCTTTTATAAAGGAAAAAAATGTAAAGAACACCAAAAATGTCAACACTGTATCAAAAAAAAATCACTTCATATTGAAGGAAAACCCGCTGTAAACGGTAACTCACATACCTACAAATAGCCGGCAGCTCTTCTGGCTTGGGAGGATTAGGAGCCATGCTACAAGCCAACGTATCTCTCCAGTTAGCAGATGGTGCAGTATACAAATCAAAATTGCTATTGTAAAGCACTCCTTTCGTATAATCACGACTGTAGAATTCTTTTCTGACCTCAATATCTTGCTCATTAAACCTGCGCACTCCATCCTTCATTTCTTCAAGAACGCTCACTGGAATCCCATGATTGATTACCTGAAAAAATCCCCACGTCTCCGATGCATTTCGGACTCTTTCCACAATCTTCTTGCGTTGAATTGGATTTTCATTAACTCCTTCCAGGTCTATGACGGGAAAACAATACTGAACGTTGCCGGGTACTGGAGTCTTGTAGAAGTTATCCGGTGGTTGATAGAAAATCCGGGGAATCCTGTCGATTCCAGCATCTACGAGGCCTTTAACACCAGCTTTGGTGTCATCAAAAGATCTTAACTCACTTGCTCGGTCGTACTTGGATTCCGTTGTCGCCTGTGCCTCATCTGTGCTCTTGTGTACAACCACCATTTTCTCTTATGTGGTACTGATCACGGAGAGGGGTTTAGACATTTCTATATACACGATACCGAACCACAACCGTCATTGTCAGTTGTCAATTGGACAACAATGAGAGTACGTTTGAGATGTGTTGTCATTCAAAACCACATCTCTTGCTCTCTGTTTGTGTGGATGAAATCATGCCATGCAATTGTGAGAATGAACTTATTTTTAACATTAAGTTGACATATGATAATTCTGAACATATGCTAAGTAAAATCAATTAAAAAAATGCTTGTGGTAAGACCGTAGTATGACAAAAATGTCAAAAGATTTGTGATAAGATCTTGGGACGAGAGAAGAGTCAGAAAGATTTTGTCAAACCCAGAAGGATAACAAAAGTGCTAAATGGTCGAACGGTGCCGGTGGCTGCAGTTAGATTGAATAACATCGTCGTCATCATTCACCATTAGTACGAAATCTTCTTCGTCCCCAAGCTGTAAATCTGTGTCAATCAATAAATCAACCACCATGTTTCGTTGTGTTGTGTTCTCCAAAGATAGATACGAACGAGCTACAGAGAAAACAACAGCGTGATTTATTGGATTTCCCCACCCAGCATCGGCCTAATATATGGAAAATCTGTATAAACTTTAATAGTAGAAATTAACCACCTCTCATTTCTTGAATCTTTCATCTCGCTTTCCAATAATACCTAAGCTTTTGAAAATATTTTTTTTCACATATTCTTTTTGAGTTTACTTTGGTTCAATTAATAAATTTTTATAATAAAAAATAATTATTATTATTATATAAATATAAATTATTTACCTCTTCAATTTTATTGCTAACAAAAATCAAATTATAAATTTTATCACATTAATCAACTAATATACAAATATTTTAAAATATTATTAAAATTTTTAATTTAATTTTTCAGTTTGCATGAAAATTAAAAAATATTAATTTAATTTTTTATATAATTAAACATGGAATAAGACTCGTGACACTATATATTTTACACTAATTCTTACGCATTTTTGTTAGCATGTATAAATTACGACAGTATAAATTATGACATATTATTTATACAATCTTAATCCATTAATATAAATCAATTAACATATGTACAAAAGGGATAAGAATTTGTTTAAAAAAACAAGGATCTTTTTATTGCTCTTTACATGTATAATCTAATGTTCACTTTAAGATTGTGGTAACTTATAAAATGATTTATTAGTAAAGTGTTAAAAGAAATAATTAACTGTTAGGATGTGGTCCGACAGCTGAGTGTTAATCATATGTGTGTGTTTGGTAAATTTAAATATTAAAAAGTGGTCCGAGGATGTGTAGTGGTTATAATAGATTTGCCATAGATGAATCCGATGGGTTGATAGCATCAATTTATACATACATACATACATACATACATAAAGAAATGCAGGCTGTGGGGTTCGAACCCACGCGCACTTATGTGCAGAAGATCTTAAGTCTTCCCCCTTAACCTCTCGGGCAAACCTGCGTTATATTGTAGTTGCTCCCACTTAGTTACTAATATCTGATGTGGACTTTGAAACTGTTTCTACAGGTAATGAAATATAATGCAATGGAATAAATACTATATAACGAAATCTTAAGTGGTGCAAGTGCCGTTACAAAACCATAAATGAAGGATCAAGCTTTCTTTTCTTTGTAAATATTATGTTTTATTTCTTAACATAGTTGAAACTTTATTATTTAGTTTATCTTTTTATTTATACTTACGTGACTATTAATTATTATGTATAACGGTTTATTTTACCGATTTAAGAATTATAACTGTTATTATTTTTTTTTATTTAGAATTATTCTGAAGGGAGAATATATTTTTTCTAGCAGCACTTTTTTAAAACTTTTCGGATAAAATTATATTTTGTTTTGAATATAAAATCGTGAGTCTAACTTCTTCCGAAAATATTTGTTTATTAAGTCTATAAAGTATTTTATTTTATTATAATTTTACTTCTGTAGTTTAAATATTTTTTATTTTAATAAGTAATTTTATTTACAATAAAGGGATCATATTCTTTTCCAATATATCATTTTTCTCTAAAATTTTCAACTAGCCTCCCAAGATTTCCCAAGGTTAACATTGGTTATATCTTCAAGTTCTACAAAATTCAATTTCCCAAATTGAATCCCTGCCATCTCCTACGAATCTCTCATAATTCAAAAGCAATAGATATGAAAATGCCCCAGAACTGCAACAGTCTCGCCAAATATTATTAGGTAAAAGCTTTTACAGGTGTTTATTTTCGTAAGTTATTCCTTTTTGGACCCAAAAAAAAAAAAATGGAAGCAAAGGTTGTGTTTTGAAAATGGCTTATAAAGATTAATGAACATTAATACTTTTGAAATTTTGAATTAATAAAAAAAAAAGTATAAATAATAACAAGACTATTAAATAATCCAATCTATGTTTAATACAACACTATAAAATATGTTTGTTTGTATTAAAGGTAATACAATACAATACAATTTATTTTATATTATTTTATTGTATTTTATTTTATTTAACGCAGTTCAGAACATGCCCATGTCAGTTTTTAACGTGGTTACATGCAGTTCCAAAGTTCACAGCCTGAAGTGCTGCAATGCAGAAGTCCCGTCCAGGCCTTTTTTCTGGAAGTAGGTGGCATACTCTGTAACAGTGGTTTCCCTGTACTTTGGTGGGTTTTCTTCTGATAACAGTTCCTTAATAGGTCCATACAGTATTGAGCTTGGCTTAACGCTGGTGGTAAAAAAGCATGCCACCGATACTCTTGGTCCTACACGGTTTGCCAAAACTCTATGCTCCACACTCACAAATTTATCATTTGATATAAGCTGAAAGAGCCACAGGGGGAAAAAAATGTTTTAGCTATAACCAATTAAGAATTCTTATAACATAAAACCAATCAAGCTGCCTTGTTTGAAGATCAGAATAACACAGTACTAGAAGACTTGCCTGCAGAAGATCTCCAATGTTAACCACTAAAGCCTCAGGAGAAGGGGGCACATCAATCCACTGATTTTGATGAAGTACTTGTAGGCCACCGATATGGTCTTGAAGAAGCACTGTAAGGAAGTCATTGTCGGCATGCTTGGCTGTACCGATTGTTAATTCTGGTTGTGGGCATGCCGGATAGTAATGGGAAAGTACCATTAGACCCTCAGCGCATTTCATGTCTTTCAGGTGATTTGGGTTCAATCCAAGAGCCTCCGACAGTAATTCAAACAGTAAATACCCCAGTTTCTGTACTTGCTTTGCGTACTCCATGATAATATCTCTGTAAATTGGATTTAGTATGAAAAGCACATAACTGGCATTTGTACCATTTACTTTTAGCAATCCCACTGGTCATATATGTTTTTCTGAATTACAACCATCTCATAATGTAACAACCATCAAATTGTCTCATGCGACCACTAGCAGTCTAGAAGTAGTAGCAGAATAACTAATCAACAGTCAATCACGTTAAAAGATCAAAAAAGAAATGTAAATTAACTCTCAAATAAAGAGATAATTCATGTCAAATTTGCATAATCTAGTCTCTGAAATTAGTGTTACTTATTATCATGACTTTTTATTTGGCAACTCAAGTGGTTCTTTGATGTGCGCTTACTGGTGTTCGGAATAAATTAGCCATGGATGCGATCGGTATTTTTAGAAAGGAAAATGGTAAAGAACTCCAGCAAAATCGAAACTTTATCATACAATCTAAAACACCAAAGATAGCTGAGAGACATCATTTTTTAAGAATTGAAAGAAATATAATTGTTCGTTCCGAAAAAATCATTTGTCAGTGAAAGCAAACGAGCTATAAACAGTAACTCACATACCCACAAACAGCCGGGAGCTCTTCTGGTTTTGGAGGGTTAGGAGCCACGAAACAAGCCATCGTATCTCTCCAGTTAGCAGCAGGTGCACTATACAAGTCAAAATTGGAATTGTAAATCACCATTCTCTCGTTATCTCGACTGTAGAATTTTCTTCTGACCTCAACATCTTGTTCATTAAACCTGCGCACTCCATCCTTCATCTCCTCAAGAACGTTCAGCGGAATCCCATGATTGATCACCTGAAAGAATCCCCACGTCTCCGATGCATTTCGGACCCTTTCAACTATCTTCTTGCGTTGGATTGGATTTTCTTTAACTCCTTCCAGGTCCATAACAGGAAAAACATGTTGAACGTCGCTGGAAAACGGAGTCTTGTCAAAGTCTTCCGGTGCTTGATAGAATATCCGGGGAATCTTGTCGATTCCAGCATCTACCATGCCTTTAACGCCAGCTTTCGTGTCATCGAAAGCTCTTAACTCACTTGCTCGATCGTAGTTGGATTCCATTGCGACCTGTGCTTCGTCTGTGCTCTATGCTCTTCTGTGGTATTGACGACTAAGAGAGTTTAGTCTCCTTACGGAATTTTAAGGTATCGTGCCGGCGGGACAATAGTCACATTATTTGTCCAAATGAATTTATAAAATTTATTTTTAATTTTTTATTTATTATTAATAAATAAATTTTATTTATTTTAATTAAATAATTTTATGGTATTATTTTACATAATTAATTCGTTTAAAACTCCCTCCTACCCAATCATATTTGTCATGCCTCAATAATATTTTAAAACTTTCTCTTGGATAACAATAGGACACGTACGGGATTCACTCTACTGAAAAAATCAAGCTTTTATTGACATGATATCAGTTGTAGGATACGACTGGGATTGACACTATCAGCACCCGTAATGCACTAACAGCCATTAACGGTACTAGAACTATTATATTAGTGATAATGCTACATTTGCACGGGTTAAATGTGTTTTAAAATGTCCTAATACTCATATGATACATTTAAGCACAATTAAATGTGTCAACAATGCTCGTGTTAGTAAATTCTGATACTAAATTTTAATGTCAAATTAGTGTTATTATTTTTACAGTATATTAATTAGTTTTTAAAATTTTTAATTATAACGTATTTCAAGTCATAACTCTTATTTTATAAACGACGATGTGAGTTAAATACTAATTATAACGTATTTCAAGTCATAACTCTTATTTTATAAACGACGGTGTGAGTTAAATAGTAAAAATAATAAAATTTAATTTATATAAAAATTTATACTTAAAAAATATTTTAACTGTTATATTTTTAAATTTTTAAATTAAAAGCATAACTATTTTATATATTTTTTTAAAAATAAAATTGATATAAAAAAAACCTTTATTTATAAAACTATCACAATACTTTAATATTACAATTTAAGACATTCTATAACATTTTAAATTCAACTGTATCAATTTCTTATTTACCAAACATTAATCATCTGCTTTCTCTTGCAATTGATTATTTTTAGAACAATAATAAAAATAAATTATTTTATAAATCATACTACTCACAAGCTTCCATAAACCATTTCAGTCGACTACTAAAACAAAATAACTGTAGTCCATTTCCACATTTTGTATTTAAAACAGCAATATTTGCTGTAATGCAAGCCACCCATATAGGCCTCCCCCGCCTGAAATCTGCTTCATAGACAGGGAAACTTGCATAAACTTGTATGGTAGAAATCAACAATCTGTCCTCTGTTGAATCTTTCATCATTGCTTAATAATAAACCCAAGTGTTCGAATAAGCCATTTTGTAGTTTTTTCTAATAATCGTCGTTGATTTTGCTTATGGCATGTCTGAAATTGGTTGTCGTCGGTCGAGCAATATTACTTAAAGAAACATCAAGCTGTGGTAGATCCATCCTCTTACGCAAATTCACTGCATGAACCAACATGCAAAGCGTTTCAGGCCCCATTTTTATTTGAGTAGAAGAGGCAAACCGGCGCCAAATAAAAGATCACCAGGCTTCAACAATCGTTTGATGGATCCCATTTTCTGCATATTTGTCTGCGAGAGCAGCTATCACAGAACAACTGAGAGCAAACCTCGTTCACACAACGTTCTTCTCTGCAGGCAGCATTAGTGTGCCCGAAGCATCCCGGGTGGAAAAAGTGTGGCGGACAAAAATTCTGGACAAACTTTGGCAGTATCATCACTAGCAGTAGCAGCCCAGCTCTTGAATATAAACGTGATGAATGATGAAGCATCTTCCCTCTTGTGCGAATCCCGTGCACCAATCTCAATGTTCCAACAGTTATCGTGATCGTGTTATTGGAAAAAGCTAGACCTTGGTATCCTTAAAATTAGTAGACGAAGACGAGAAAGTACTCACAATACTCCAATTAGCTACCATATTCCATATAATTGACTTATGATCCTTTAATCAGAAGGTAATTTAAATGATCAATGTAAGAATTCAAAAATTTACATATATGTGAAATGTATTGTAAGCAATCACATATGTATAATACAGACAGCCCATTTCATATGATAGGCTATTTTCTGTATATATTATCACAGAAGATGTAGAATTTAAGTTGATATACAAAAGCAAACCATAAGCTTAGACAATTGTCATATGAGCAGCATATAACAGTAACGAATATGGCATCGTTCACGTTTCTCCTCTTCTTTGAATGGTAGTAGACGATCTTTCGGATCTGAGCAGAACCATGATAACCCCGGGCATTTATTCCTTCAGGGTATGATTATGATATAACAGCTTTCCCCCACTGCCAACTTTGGAGATGAAAGTCGACAAAGAAAAATTACAAGAACCGAAAGAGAAAAGGCCAAACATATTCATTGTTGTTAAAAAAATGTAAGCAAAGCACAACTTTGCTTTCTTTGTTACCATTAACAGCAGAGCAGCTGTATACTATTTTCCAATTGCCACACGTCATGCCAATTATAACGTTGGATACAATCATTGATTTCTCAATCGATATTCAACAAATTGTTTGCATTTTTAACTTTCCACTAGTTATTATTATAACCAGAAACGTGGGTTTCCTACAAAAATTGCAAGACATTAAGTTAATACATTAGGTTAACTAAAATCAAATCTAGTTCTGTAATTCAATAGCAAAGGGCACTGTGATCAACCGAGACAAATCTCTAAATTCAATTCAGTGAAAGTAAATTGGTTTGCAAGAAAAAAAATATCACAACCCTCAAAAGTAGTGTATCTTTTTTTTCTAATCTTTGGAAAGAAAAAATCCAGATACAAGCTTGGAAGCGTACAAAACTAGATCCTGGACTGCAAAACAAGGCAGGGTCAGATACTGATCACGATACAGGACCCCTTATTGTCTCTTCAAAATCATACGGTTTTGGCTTTGGGAGTCTTTTTCTTGAGTTGTCTTCTTGGCATTGAGTTCTTCATGCCAATGAAGAAGAGCAATGCCCCAAAAAGTGCCAAGCTCTGCGGAAATGGAAAGGAAAATTCGTTTATAAAACAGTAAACAGTGTCTTGAATCATTACAGTCAGATTCAGACAATACCAAGTAAAGAAAAGCCAGTTTAAACATAATATTGGAAGAAAAAGAGGGCAATCTCTTAAATGCTAACCTGGGTAAACTTTGTAAAGATTTGGCCAAACTCCTTCTTGTCAGCATCGTAGTTGTAGAAGTCATACAATATAGGAGTGGCAATTGCCTGATGCAGAAGCTGCAGCCAAGAACAAAAAAGAATATAATATGTTTCGACTAGTTGATCACCAATTCTAAATCACAACAGACTGTAATGCATACCAAAAGATATGCCCCAAGAGAGCTACCAAAGATGAAAAGAAGGCCTCCGAGACCCTTCAAGGCTATAGCAGCGGCAACTAAATACTTAATCTGTGAATGACAATACACAATGATATTAATTGATAGATAATGCAAAAAGATAAACTAGAATCCATCAAATAATTAAGCGAACGAAAGTTTTAAGCATTTCTTACTTCAATTTCTGGAACTTTCATTCCAGTCTGAGATGACATGTGCTTTGAGAAGACATTGAACTTTGGCTCCAGGGACTTTGCCGCTGGCCCACCATCAATTCCATATTCGTTGAACCTATAATCAGAACAGACATAATTATTTAGAAGTGAAATTGGTAGCCGGCCCTTCTATGAATAAACCAATTATGACAACAGCAAGTAAGCTTTGAATGACATTGTTCTCAAAATTCTAACGATTGCAGCTCTGAAAACACCATATATTGTGAATCACCAGCAACTCTACGCCTATCCGCTAGAAATGAAAAATCTTGAAACCCTGAACTAACATAGATGCCAAAAAAGTGCATCTGGTATCTAATTACTCTAGTGCACAACATATTAAGGAAGAAACTGTCACTGTATTGGGAAAAGGTTTAGCCATGACATTAGCATTTAGCCCAATTGTTGGCATAAAAAAATAAAAACATCACACTTCTTTGAATCATCCATAACTCAGTAGAAAAAATCTCCAGTACTTCTTCAGGTCAACACCAACTACAATATTTTCTAAACTCAAACCTCTTATTTCAAATTAACAATTACATAATAAAGATGCTACACGCAATCTGAAAAACACTGGAAAAGCAGCAGAAAACAATGTGGCAATATCCAGAATAAAAAATGATAAAGAAAATCAAAGAGCTGCAAAAAATTAAAATGCTCTGTACTTGAATGAAAAAAGAAATAATATTTTTCTTCCTAAGCGAGACAATGCCAAATTCAGGACTGTAGTCACATCTCAACATCTTTCTAAAGCCAAGAACTGACAACGACCTACTAGTGAAAAATGACAGAATGGAGTTCAAAGCCTACGATTATGAGAAAAAAGAAAAAAGGCTTTCAACTAACCTGCCTGCCAGGGAAAAAAATGTCACACATCAATAATCCACACATTTCATCATGGCATTCCCACATATTTATTTTCTTGATACACATAGAGTGTCAATCAATTAGCATTCATCAGCAAGAATTGTTAGTTTATACAATTAGGAATATGTAGCAACAATAATTATATTGTCAATTAAAAATACAAACTTTGTTGTGCACATCTTGCTTGGGCACTTAATTCCTTGTTTATCTAAGTTTATTGCATAATTAGTTCAATATCATAGTTTTACTCACCTAATTGAAGAAAAGAATAAGAAACTTTTCACAATGTTTTATCATTATATCCTATGACTAAAAAAATTGTTTACAAGCATCAGTTCAAATATTTAAATATTACATCACCATCATAATAGCCTTGAAAGAGGAAAATTTTGTAAATTTTTTTATCCTTTGCTTCCAAATTCCGTTACTCTTGACCAGAAAGTTAGTAGTGGCATCAAGGGATTAAGTATCGATCTTTTTCTTTCCTTATCCCTGGTAACATTCCACCAAAAAGAGAGAAAAATTTAACCTCCCACCTTTTTCCTTTCCTTGCTATCCAAACAACCCCAAATCTTTAAAAAAATATATAGAAACAAAAATTGAATATCAAGTAAATCTAACTACCAATTCAATATACAGACAAAATTAGGTGTCATTTGCCAAAATGCATACAAAAGTACAAACTCTAAACAAATACCAAAATTGCTTCAGCAGCCTTGTAAATCACCCTAAAAGGAAACTACTTAGCACGCGTTTTCCATAAACCCTTTATTAACAATCCTTGAGAAAGTAGCAGCAGACATTTCTTTTTACAGTTCTAGCTACAAGATTTCTAAACCACAACAGCTAAAACTAATTCCAAGCAGCAAAATATACAATCTATTGTAATGCATGATATCATATTACTAAAAAGTAACGTAAACTCTTTAGTTCTAAAACCATCTATCAGATCCAACATTTCGCAGCTGAAACAAACAAGTAAAGACCAAAAAGAGCAACAAAACCCTGGCTTTTGAGATTATAGCCGCCCAATATTCAAAATTTTCCCTCCAATCTCAATTTCCCGGCAACCAAACCAAGGATCATTCAAATACAGATATTAAACTTTAAAACACGTAAAACATTAGACTAAAAAAAAGTGAAATTTGAGCGAATAAAAGAGCAGATCTGAGGCAAGTTCAGCGCTTTACTCTTGCCAAGCTGAAAGAATGAAAACCGAGGCGAACAGAACTCTCCCGATAAACGCAGTGAACGCCATTTGCTCGTTGCTGCTACTTGCTTGTACGGAAGAGAACCGAACTGAAACCAACACAGTTTGCTGTTACAAAATCTAACCCGAATTCTCGGTAAAAATCAAGACAGCTTGGAGTGAAGTGAGGGACGGCGATTTATATAGACAGAAGCAATTTCAATCTTTGCCTCGATTAAATCTTTCGTCAGACTCACTCGCGCGAGTGTGGAAATAAAGAGAAATCGCTTAAATTACCTGACACGTGCCCGGAGCACGTCAGTTGGCCCATGGTATTGTGGTAGCAAGTTAAGAAGTGGACACGTGGAGTGGTAGGAAAGCGCGTGCTATAGGATCTTCAGGTTGGAGAGTGGGAGAAGTGATTCAGGGATAGTGTAAGGAGAACGGACATGTTGTTCTTTAATTTTACAAAAGTGTCCCTCAGTTTGTTTCAAGTCGTTGTTTGCTTCCGGTTTGAAATTTGAATGTAGACTCAAGGAGTCTGTTCCATGTTCAAAAAGGTCGTGCGTAGCAAGGCGGCCACCAACTCGCCTCTTGGCCGTATTAGAAAATTAATATTTCTAAGAACCCAGAGAAAAGTTCATTAAAAATAATTAAAGTTAGTAATTATAGTTAAGTAATTTACAAACTTTGAAAAAAGAAATTATTAAATTATAAAAAAACCCCTAATAAATAAAAATATTGTAAAATATTGACGGCTTATATTAATTATTAAATTAAGGACCTTTGCTAACTTGGCTATAAGCATAATTTTGGTTAGATAAGGCCTCACAAGAGCCGCCAGAGGGAGAGAAGAAGGACAAATAATATTTTGGTGTAAGATTGATTGGGCAAGGGAAGTACTTGGAAGTCCAAGTGGTAGGAGCGTACAAACAAGTTAGTGCCAACCATCGGAGGATAATTAGCAAAGAAAGAAAGTTTTAGGTGAAAAAACTTCGACTAAAATGTACGGGTACTTGCAAACTAAGGGTTAAAAGGATAATTAACAAACAAAGAAAGATTTAAATAAAATAATTTTTCTTAATATAATAAAATTATTTAATTTATAAAATAACAATTTATTTAAATAATAAATAAAAATTAAAAGAGAACTTTATAATTTAATTAATATAATAAAAAATTTTATAAATTTTTTTTAAATTTTTTTAATTAACCATAAATAAATAAAATTTTTTATTTTATTAATTAGATAATCTTGTTACTTTAGTTATACTAACGTAATAGACCTTTCTATTTAAAATATTATCATAATAAATGATTTCGCTACAATACATTCGATGAAAGACACATTTAATTTTAAATTTTATGTTTATTTTTTAAAATTTTTTTACATATATATTTTAAATTATATGTTGATAATTTTAATATTTATATTTATTTTTTATATTAATTATTTTAATTTTTTATTTTACATGTTAAATTTTACTTTAACATACATGAGACATATCGTAACCAAATTCTTAATAAACTTTAGAATTTAGATCTCAATAATATAAGAAAAAAAAACATACAAAACTCTAAATATTAAATTAAAATCAAAAGAAATCTTCATAAATCATAACTTGATTCCTATAATATGATGCTAGCAAACATGAAAACAAAGATAAAAAGATTACCATATCACAATCACTTATAAAAATAATGTACAAGATTTGCAAGTTGCAATCTTAAATATTATTATTATTATAGTTTTAATTATTAAAAAAAAAAACAATGAACATGTTAGGCAGACATTATATGTTAGTATTGTTGGATCATTGCATCTGCCCATCGCCCATCCAAAATATTCAATTAAGGTTGGCAGAGTTGTAAAGTACTTTATTATTGTATATTGTTTTCTTAATTTACTTTATTCTTTTGATTGTGGTTATGGTTTATGGAGCCACCACAAATTGGAAGATGCTAAACAAGAGGGGGGGTGGGGGGGCGACACAACACAACTCATCAAGAAGAATAAGATGTGTTACCACGTGAACATAACAACTCACCCAAATCTATAACATCAACACTATTCATTCCTCCTCCATTATCTTCGGATAATTTATGTCAATTGTCATTTTTTTAATTATTAATTAAAGAAGTCAATCTAGGTGTACTCCGTTGCATAAAATAATAATCAAATAAATTAAATGTCTAGGGGGATTTAAGAGAAAAAAATTGAATTATTTAAAAAAAAAAGAAAAAAATTGTTACAAAATTTAAGATATAGAGACATTTATTTGATTAATTAATTAATTAATTAATTAATTAATTAAAAGTTAAAATCCAAAAGGAAATGAATTGGGTAATTTCGTGTTTAACTAAACTTGCGATATTCTCTCTGGTCTTTTTTTGAAGTTGACCAATTAAGACGTCTCGTTCCATCACAACTCAAAAAGTCTCAAGACGCTCAACTGCAGAGCAATAAACTTGATTTATAGTTTCACCCTTTTTGAGGACAGGAGAACAAGAAAACCGACCCGAGAACTACTCTCGCTGCCTGAGCCAACACGACTTGAAATGGGTTTCTTTTCGTTCCTCGGACGAGTCCTCTTCGCTTCTCTCTTCATTCTATCCGCTTGGCAAATGTGAGCTCACTCTTTGATGTTGTTCTTTCTAGATCTAACACAATTTTTTTTTTCTTTTCCCTTTAATGTATTGTTGGAGATGCTTTTTTTTTTTTTTTTGGGTTTTTCGAACTCTGTCATTGCAAAGATGTTTGGGTTGTTTTTGTTACTGTTTTATCTGTTAGATCTGCCAAATATTTTGCTTTCTTACGCGGTTTTGTGGTATTCTCGTTTGTGTTGAATTTGGTTTTGTTTTGAGATATTGCTTTATCTGATTTGATAGGTGTGCTTGCAGTAAATATTTTTGTTCTTTTACGTTTAGGCTATTTTGCTGTTTTCTACCGATTTCTGTATGGAACTGGGGTTTAAAATGATTGTCCCTCTTGATGATTTGCAAAATGCAATTGTATTGTGTACTTACTTCTGCAAGTATCTTTGTAGTTATAAATAGTTATTGTTAGAGGATAAGCTTTTTCGGATTATTTTGGTGCTGTGATGTGATGGAGTACACGGTTACTGCATTCTGAGCTATCAAGACTAACAGATGTCTGCTTTGTGAAATATCAGTAGTAATGGTGAAAAAATTTGGAGGTGATAGTTAACTTTTGTGGTAGAGTTTGGATTTGTATGTCTGTAGGAATTGATAGACAGTGTTGAAGTAGCGTGTTCTTATGACAGTCGTGGTTCACTTACCAAGGTGGTGAAGTTGGAAATTGGAAAGTTCTCTGACTTAATTTATTTGTTTCTTGATATATGAATCTACTTTATATTGTCAAAAATGGATGTTTTTTATTGCTTCAACGCTGGAATATTGGGTATTATATGTATAACAATAAGCATTTGAGCCAGTAGAGTTGTCAACAAAAACTTTTTGTAGAATTTACTTCTCCTTGGTAGTGATAATTGTATATAATTGTGCAGATTTGACAATTATACAGCATACAGATGTTAATTATGCTGGCCATTGTGAAGATTTGACAATTATACAGCGCAGAAGTTAATTATGCTTGTTGTTGTGATTGACCAAATTCATCTGAAAATAGCATACTCTATACGCTTCAACATATTAGCTGATAACCCCTGACATTATGGTATGAAATATCCAATTTTCTACATGTTTCATTTTTGCAGAACAAGAAAGATAATACAACCATAACCATCTTCAATCAAAATTTTGGAAAGAAATTTAGATTAAAGAAGGAACAAGAATCATGTTTGAAATTAACGCTGTTCTTGTATATAATCACATGCTGAAGTGGTAGGTGGGTTGTGAATAGACCTCTGTGGTTGAGAAATTGGGTGTTTTAGAATTTTGGTTTGTCTCAATATGCATGATTGCCTTGATTGAGTTTTCTTCTGGGGACTTGTGTTGCCCACTCCAAATAGATATTTTTGGGTGGTACAGGATAAGTGGTGCATCCATTTTTGCTTTATTTGATGAACTAAACTTCAGTTAACTGCTTTTAGTGCAAGGATGTCTCACTGAAATGGTGGGTACAGTATAGTAATGTTTCTTGCTTCTCCACTTGCATGACATGATATGCTTCAGGTTTAATGATTTTGGAGATGATGGTGGACCTGCAGCAAAGGAGTTGATACCCAAGCTTGCCGTTGCAAAGAAACATGTATCCTCGTTACTAGGGGTAGCTGTACCACATATAGAAGTAAGACCTTTTATTTTTCTTCCTTCATTGTTAACATTGAGAATATTTATGCTTTTCTAATTCTCTCGGGTTGGTTATTAATGTCATCTTGTTCTATCTATGTTCAATTTGTTTTACTGATTCCAAAATATGTTATACAGGTTAGGCATATACTTGCGACAGCTATCTTTCTGAAAGGAATTGGAGGCATTCTATTCGTAATTGGTAATTCCTTTGGAGCTTTTCTCCTGGTGAGGATTCTTTTATTTTGGGGTCTTTAGCTAGTTACCTCTGAAACATGCAAAAGTTACAACTGAAATTTGTCTAGCAGATACTGCTCTTTTCTATTGTCAATAAACACTGATGTTTATCATCTGTTTTTCCTCTATTGTTGTAGCTTGTCTACTTGGTATTTACTACCCCACTTCTGTATGATTTCTACAACTATAGCCCCGAGGATTCCGAATACGCTCCTCTCTTAAATGAGTTCCTGCAGGTTTGTTTGAATTTACATATGCTGTGTTTTTTAGCATTTTTGTGCATTCGACGTGGAAACCCAAGTTTATTTGTTGTCTTCTGGCAGAGTGTTGCACTTTTTGGTGCTTTGCTTTTCTTTACCGGGATGAAGAACTTAATTCCAAGGAGGCCACTGAAGAAGAAGGCCCCCAAAGCAAAAACAACTTAGATATACGAGACAAGTAATGGCTCATGATCGGATTGTTGTTTCAGGTGTTACAAAATTCTTGGGATTTCCACTCAATGAGCTTCAGCATCAGATAATATGTTGTGGAGGTTCTTCAAGTACCCAGAAATTTCAGTATTCTTTTCCTTTACTAGGATTTGCCGTTCTGACAGTTCCCTGTGAACAGGTTGTATTGTTATTCAGAAAGCGAATGGATACCAGTATATTTATTTGTTCTAGAACAAATTAGGATTGGAGGCTGAAGATATTAGGATTTTTATAAATGGCTCCTTAGTGGGTCATTAATTTATACAGCTATGCTTTTGGTTGTCTATTACCATATCTGAAATTTTCCAGCTCTTCAAGTTAGTTGATGGTTCTTTGTGGTTAAGCATTGAGTCATACATTTGTAGGTAAAAAATTCAACTCCCAAATACAGTTCAGAACTAGCATTTCTTAGGACAAGCATATTGCAGAAGCTGATTCCGGGATTGCTCGGACAAAATTTGGAAATTTTTGAGAACGGTTTAAATTTTTAACTAATTACACTGGAAGTTAGTGATTTTATTTTCACAATAATTGTGAATTAAGAAAACTAATAAAGCCATTATTCATAAGTTCCAATCACTCTGTTTAGATTTCTCAACCACATGTTCAGATCGAGTGAAACGACGTCGACTCCGTGTTCTCATTCCGTTTTTCTCATTAAACCGATCTTCGCTCTATGGAACCGGAGAAATCTAGAAAATAAGGCAAAATAAAATCAAAAGGCTTTGAGAAGTGAAGTGAAAACGGAGAAGAAAAAAAGCGGCAAAATCAGTCTTCCATGAAAGGAAGGATCAAGGCTCCAATTTAGTTGTAATCAACCTTGGTGCTGGCTTTAAATCCTAAATCTTTTTCTTTATTAGTTCATTGGATTGGTTATGGTTGTTAATCTGTCACGAAAAACTATGAGGTTCTGCGAATGTCAGAATCGGCCTCGCTCAACACGACGTTCCGTTGAATATTCGTCACTGCATTGCTCATCGTACCAACCAAGTTCCTGAGCCAAATGTGAAAGATCAGGTTCACTAATTTTGGTTAATTTGTTGATTTTTTTTAAATGCTTAATTCTCAGGCTACCAAGCCAGCATGTGGAGCGTGACAAGGCTTATGATATTGTGAATCAGTTTATTTGTTATTTTATTTTTAAAATATTTTTTTTTGTGGATTAACTGTTTAGCTTATTTTGCTTGATTATTAGATTGCATCGTTATTGAAGATACCGATCCTTGATGAAGAGGTTGCAAACAATTCCTTCCCACAGAAGATATGATGAATTCATGCAATTGACTATTAGAAAAATTCACTCTTGCTTAGGTTGCTCTGCTATGGCTGATGAGTCTTTTTGGGTTTGCTACTGGTGCTTCTTATAACAAATCTGCGGTTGAAAAGTTTGTAGTGTTAGTAGGCTTCTTGAACCTGCCTAGAGGTGAGATAGAGGGAATGTTATGTGCCTCAGGCCACTTAATTTTGCCTCTATTGTGGTAAATTACCTGCCTCAAACTATAGGGTTCAAAGCCCACTAGGCTTAACCTTCGAATTATTAGATTCACTATGCGCTGGAACATAAGTCGAAAGAACAATCTAGGAGAAGTTCAATCTCTTGAAAGCTTAAAAGAACATAAGATAGAAATAAAAATTTGAGTTATCTTATGATGGTTTACCTGTCATACACAAGGTGCCTGCCAGATGATTGTATTTTTGAGAAGTAATTAAATCAGATTCAATAATCATGGAATAATACTGCAGCTACAAGATCATTGAATGTTCAAATGTCTCTTGCTTATGCTTTATGGAAGTTGTGTACATGGGCCGCATTGATGGATTTAATCAACAAAGTAGCAGGAAGGATATAGCCTTCAGTTGGACTAATGTATATGAGAAGGAACAAACGTCATCTTCAGCATTCGGTGAAGTTAATAGGTTTCTTTATCCTTTTAGTCAGTCTTTTCTATTCCATATTATGTGATATTTTTCACTTTCTCATGTTTGGTTTTATGTTTCAACCGTCTTTATCTTCTAATATTTCTTTTGGTGATAAACTTATTTAACCTGGTTTCCATCCAAATAATTCTAAGCCAGATACTGCCATGATTTCTTGTTGTGGTTTTCCATTTGGAGGCTGCTTGGTGTCAACTTTATCAACAACTCAATAACTTAGTCACAAATAACATTTGTAGCATTGTGAATTGATCAACATGAAGCCTGATGATGACTATAATATTCTGAGCTCAATTGGTGCTAATTAAACTAAGTGTCTGTTTGGTATAACTTTTCAAGTAGAGTTTATTGGAATAGATCTTATACTAGTAGAGCTTTTAACAAAAAAAATATTGATTGTTTGGTTGTCAAGTACATCTTCCAGTAAAATTTGTGTAATTAACTCATTAGACAAATTTCATAAAATTACATCATGATAGAAATAAAGAATTTGACATAAACTAAGAGTTTTGATATGATGGATTCATTCATTTGCTTTGCAGATCAGTCTAACAATTACTTGCATAAGTTACATTTTCCCTTTCTGCTTGCAGAGTTTTGCATGCGATTCCTTCAAATGAAGCAATTGATATGGTTGAGGTTAGTTTACAGATATTGGCTTTTTCATGATAAGGTTGATACCATGCTTGTTTCTTTGATTCTGCTTTAGCAATTCAAGATGAAATTTAGCCTGGCTGCATATTAGGATTTGATGGTATAATTGAGTTAAGGCCATCAAAGATTCTAAATGCACATATGATAACTAATTGTCTAATAGAATCTGAATTTGCTGGTCTTTTACACAAATGGTTTTTAGCCACTGGTGATTCTACATGCATGTATGAGGGGGAGTAATACTCTTAAATGAGTAAAAAGTTCTTAATTTTGTACTTGTTATTGAGTTTTGATAATCCAGATTCTACATATACCTTACTACCGTTTCTTGTCTTGCTTTTCTTCAGTTGTGGATGTGAGATTTTGACATCTGTTTAACCTTTGCATATTGGAATAGGTATTGCAATCAAGAACAAATCCAACTTTTGTGTCTTGGAAGGTGGAGCTGTAAGTTAAACACTCATTACTATTTTGTTTTATTGCTGTATACCATATCCTGTGATAGATTTTTGTTAAGTCAATTCAATGTAGTTGTGTGTTACTTTATAACAGTTTGATTACTTGTGCTTTGGCAGAAATATGTAGCCGTAGAATAAGATATAGTAGTATTTGGCATTTCCAAAAGAAGTACAAAAGGACAAAGTTTTTCGTAGTTTAACCAGACAAGTTAACAATTACTTATATATATGGTACTTTTGTGGTGTTGTTTTGCATGTATCAGTTTCCATTATGCTGTATTATTTGCAACATAAAAGGCATCAATCCATATATTTAATGCACGGGATTGTCAACCATAGTAGCTATAAGCTAGATCCCTCCTGCTACCATTATGGTTAAAAAGTTTGGCTACTGTGTTCATGGGCTCTGTTGCCAAAAAAAAAAATGCAGCTATCATATCCTACCGGAATTTCCTGCTTGTGAAATCTTCTTCGTCTGGTCTCTCAATCACCACTATGACGACAATTTATATGTAGTTGAGAGAGGTCAGTTGACTGCGGGTCTTAATAGTCATATTAAACTAATTGACTGATTTGTTTTGCTGGCAATTACCTATTGGAGGCTCCAATTGCTGTAGTTCGTAATTTTTTTTTGTTTATACTGGTTTCACTTCTTCCATTGCTGGTGTAGCCTCCAGATCTTGGGAGTTAGCCTCCAGATCTTGGGAGTTCCAGACTTTGGTTGCGATGCCTGGATTCATAGCAAGGACTGGATTCGCAACGGGATTCACATTGGGAGTGGCAGAAAATAAAAGGACTCCTATTTTCTCGAAGCACAAGCAACATGTTGCATAAAATCCTGAAAGGCAAATCTCGTAAGTCGTAGCTTCCAGTTTTATGGGCAACTTTCGGGTCAAAATTTCTAATCGAAGTCAAAGTGGTCAAAGTTTCTTTTTTGTTTTTTTTCCTACTTGTTCTAGCCGCTAATCAATTTCTAATTTTAAAAGGGGGTTGGCTACAGTATCACAGATATTATTTTTTAACATTTTTATGTGTTAGATTTAAAATTGAATTTATAAAATTTAAAACGAAAAAATATTTAAATAAATAAATTAAATGTTAAATAATATTTAAAATATATTAAAAATTAAAAATATAAATAAATAATTTAAAAAAAATTAAAATAATTTTTGAAAGAGTTAAAAAAAATAAAAATAATAGTACTCATGGGTATCATTGTAAATTCCTATTTTAGGAGGGATTTCTTTTAGTTTGGTTTAATTTGCGGAGCAAGAACATATATTGTACAACTACTGAATGGCAGTTTGCCTTGCAGTGCTCTCTTGTATTTTTGTATTATTTTAAATAAATTAAAATAAATTAGATAAAAAAAAATGTATTATGTTTGATGCAATATATATTGGATTGTATTATTTTATTATATATATAATATTATAATATGTTATATTATTTACAATATACTATATTATAATAAATTAATAAATTATATTATTATTTTATATTCTATTACAAATTATTATTATTATTATTATTATTATTATTATTATTATTAAAAGAAAATTGCAGTGAGGGGCTGCATTAATGTTTAACCTTATTATTAATAAAAAAAATGTATAAAAATTACAAATTGCACTTATCAATCCAGCCAATTACCTTCTTATTATTATTAATCCAGTCCAATGCTGCCTTTCAAACGTGCCATGAAAGGATCAGATTCCTTTTTACATTACTCGTTCATGCTTGATATATATATACATATATATCCCGAAAAGTCTTTATGCTAGTGCCAATTTGTTTGCAATGTAGGAACAAATGTGCGAGGTTCTCCATTAATCCTCTTTACATGACTAATTTGCCTGCCGCCCCAGCCGGACCACAAAATTGATGGTTTGTAGAACCATTTGAACCCGGTTCTTAAAACTTTTCACTGCTGTGTAAGCTTTTTGCAGATATTTTATCTTAAAATTTTAATGACATTTATAATAATTTTATTTTATAATAAATTTTTTAATTAAAAATAAATATATTAATATTTATTTATTTTTTATAAAAAATTTTAAAATTAATTAAAAAATAATTTTAACAGTAAATATATATATATATATATATATATATATATATTTAAGTAATTTAATAGCATCCATCAAACAACCATCCCAATCTCTCCAAATTATCCTATAAAATCCCACATCGTGAAGAAGGAGTAAAGAAAACAATAAGAGCACACGCTTATAGATTAGATAATCCTTGTAAGTGTCGCACGCATGGCTGGCCCTCGTTAGACGATTTGCATTATCGTACAACTATTCGTTAATCATTATTCATTTCTAGTAACTTCAACACAAACACAACCAAACTTCGATGATCAAAGCTTGGAATTGGCAACAACAGCGTTCACATCCAGTCCCAGCATGCCACACAAGTCCGGGCACAAACTCTTTCTTATCTCTGCGTACACTTGACCATCCCACTTCCTACTTGCCAATTGCTTCCCCAGGCGCATGCCATTCTCCGTCACCTCTTCCGCACTATCATATACCGCCTCCACAATTCCCATCCTCACCGCCTCCTCTCCCTTCATCTTTATCCCCCTCAACAAGATATCGCGCCGAGCCCTAGCGGAGACTACCTTGGACCGATACAGAGCTGCTATATAACCGGGCAGAGTGAGCCCGATAACCACTTCGCTCATGTACAGCACGCCTTTATCGCGCTCATGATGACGTAATCATGGCTGATAGCCAGCGCGAACCCGGCGGCTGCGGCTTGACCATTGACGGCGGCTACGGTGGGCATAGGTAAAGAGATCATAAGGGCTACAACCGACTTGAAGGCGTCGAGCATGTAATATATCCGTTCTCGGACTCCGGTTGGCGAGCCAGCGGTCTGAGCCCAGGCGAGGTCTAAGCCATTGGAGAAGAATTTGCCATTAGATGTGGTCAAAAGGGCAGAGCCGGGAGTGGCTTGTGCCTTGGCTTGGGAAAGAGCGGTGACGATGGAGTCGATGACGAACGGACCGAAGCGGTGTTCGTCTCGGTCGGAGTAGCCGGTTAAGGTTAGGACAAAAAGGTTGCCTCGTTTCTCCAAGGTGCACATTTTTTTGTGCTTCCGCTTGATATCCAACTGCCCTCAAATATTGAGGGCTCTGAGAAGAGAAATTAAAGCCACCTATCTACTCGTCAACCTGGACGGATAATACGAAGTAGACCTCTGCACCTCTCTCAAAATGATCTTCCTTTAAAAGTCATTTACGTGAACAATTTCCTCAAAAAAACTTCTACTAATTCAATCTAACTTTATTCTTACAAAAGTCTCCTAAACATTTCTGTTTGTATTATTGTGTTAGGAAGTGGGAAAGCCTTAAGCATTAAATGTGCAGAGTCCCCTTATTGGAATCCAAATAAAAATAAAACGAGTATGGATTAAGTGTGTTATTTTTTTTGGGTTAAAAAAAATTGTGGCAAATGATGTAAACACTTGCCTATTAATTGTGCCATTATCTTTACGAAACAAAACAAATTTTGTAGTTTTAATCTTTTAGTCCAAAAGCAAAAAATGTGATTTTAAGAGAACAAAAAATTAAGAAAAATCAAGAAAGATTGAGAGCATACTAGAGAAGAGATTAAGAGAGAGGAAACCTTTACATGCCACTTATTATTTTAGGCCACCAAAATTGTACGTGTGTTAAAAGATTAGGTGGGAACTTATTTGTTAGATTAAGTATATAAAATGTGAAAATTTTTAACTAGATAGAGTTTGTTTACCACATTTGTTTAAAAATAGGTCATAAAAATTAGTTAGAATTATATTAAGTTATATTTAAATTTACAAAAAAGATTTTGGCCATTTTATAAAATAGAAATAGTTTTGGGATCCTAATGAAAGTATCTATCCATGAATAAAAAATTATTTTATTTTATTTATTTATTGTTATTATTATTATTTTATAGTAATATTACTAAATACAAGGTCATATTTATTTAAGTGATAAATATTGATTGCTTTTGATGTTTAGAGTGGATTGATGAAATTGAATACCTATGGAAATATTTAAATTTTATTTGTAGGTTTTAATTATTAAAAATATCTATTTTATTAAAAAAAAACCTCATCAAAATTATTAGAATTAGTTTTGCACTACTATCACTTGCAGTGGCACAAGTGATACAAATATTTATTAGATATAAATATTTATTAAATATTAGTTTATTTTTACTTTTTATGTTATGATAAAGCCGAATAGTTAAAACAGATAAAAAGTTTCTTAACTAGAAGACTTTTTATTGTGTTTTCGTATGTATAAATATGAAAATATAGCATGTATATTTTCAAATTAGTATATAGATATTTAAGTGATACATGTTGATTGCTTTTGATGTTTGGAGTAGATTGATGTAATTGAATACCTATGGAAATATTTAAATTTTATTTGTAGGTTTTAATTATTAAAAAGCATCTATTTTATAAAAAAAAAAATTTATCAAAATTATTAGAATTGGTTTTGCACTACTATCACTTGCAGTGGCACAAGTGACTTTTTAAAGAATAAAAATTAATTTTTAAATTTTAAATATGTTAATTAAGAATGATTTATTTAAAATTAATTAGAGATTAAATTAAATTTTAAAATAAAAATATTTTATTTAAATTAAAAATCTTAATTAAACTTCTAACTAATTTTATATAAAATTATTTTAATTTTCTCTAAAATAATTAAGTATACTTCATTACAAAATTTAAAATTATTTTTTAAATTTATAAATTTTAAAAATTGTTATTTTAGATATAAATTTTAAAAACTAATTTTAAAAATTTAATTTAATTTCAATTTAAATAAATTATTTTATTTCCATCAAACTAAATTGAAAATCTTAGTAAAACTTCTAACAAGTGACTTTTCCACCTATGCGCTACATTTTAATTTTTAATTTTTGTAATTATTTTATATATAAAATGATAGTTAATAAATAACATTATATATTAATATAATATATTTAGCATAAATATTTCCACCTCCATGATAGTTTTTTAATTTTTTGATTTTTATTTCTTTATTTTTTGTAATTTTTTATATATAAAATGATAGTTAACAAATAATAGTATACATTATATATTGATCTTGTGTATTTAGAATAAATAAATAAATAAAATCAAAATATAAATGTTGAGAATTAAACTCGGGCCCCATGAATGACAAATAATTGTTAAAATAAATTTTATTAATTAAATTAGTATTTATTTATTATTTACTGGTATTTTTTTTAAGCGTAAGTCGTCAAAAGGGATAAATTTGTCCAATATTAGCGAAATTAATTAACTTGCTAAGTTTTTTTGGAACTTAATCATTTACATAAATAATTTAAAAAATAAGATCATTCTAATTTTTTTATTTTAGAAACTCGATTAATTTTAATTATATAATAAATAATTATTATAGTATTTATTATTATAACCTATTTATTGTGCATATGTTGATACATATAATTATAATTTAAATTGGCATGTTAGACTAAACAACATGCCCACCAACATATTAAATACAAAATTTAATTTTAAGAACAAATAAATAATATTAAAATATCTACTATAAATTTATTAAAAAATTAATTTTTAAATTTTGTAAGATTAATAAATAAATTAAAATAAATATTTAAAATAGGTTTTAAAGTGTTAGACAGAATCACCCCCAGCACGTAATGACTTAATTATTGGATTCTTCTAAAATAAAAAAATTAAAAATTAAAATCCATTGTAGAACAATTGCTCCAAACAATGTCTCAAATCGTTCCTTCGATGGGCAGAGCTTAGAATTGGCAACAACAGCTTTTACATCCAATCCCAGCATGCCAGGTGAGTCAGCGGCTTGAGCCCATGAGAGGAGAGGTCGAAGCCGGTGGAGAAGATCTTGCCATTAGATGTGGTTATCAGAGCGGGGCCGGAAGTGGCTTGGGAGAGAGCGGAGAGGATGGAGTCGATGACGGACGGGCGTTGCCGGTGACGGAAACGTTACCGGGTTTCTCTAACTTGCACATTTTTATTTCTTTATTAATTTAATTTGTTTATATTAACGAGGGAAGTTAAAAAAATGTGCTGCCACTAGAGGAATGCTGCATGTTGGGCCCCGGAGGGAATCCAATGCACCCCAATTTTTGTTATTTCTCAGTGCACCCACTTTTATGTAATAAAAGAATTGCACCATTTATTAAAAAAGCCGGGGGGTTGTAATCATAAATCACAAAACGTGATTTAATAATAAACTTTTGACGATCGTAACGACGACCGTTAAAACCTAACAACGGTGTTGTTCATGATGTGACCATTGATAAGTAATGTAGCAGCCTTTTTCCAACAATACGACAACCGACAACTTAACGTTACATTGAATATCCTGTAAAATTACTATTTCCCCCTTGACCAAACGCCCACTGAATTTCGACAACAGCCCACAGCCATTACCAATCCAAAACCTGGTTGTCATTAGCTGTGGATAGCACAAAAATTCAATTCAACAAAACGACGTAAGGGCAGCGAACAAAATGTGAACCAACCAAGTGTCCACGATTTTTGTCAAAATCCAAGTTCCAGAATCGACCACCGAACCGGCATCTTGACCGCACGATCTCGAATAATAAGATATTATTCAAGCGGAGGAGGTTCATGTGTCGGGGATCAAATGACGTTGATTAAAAGCAAGTTATGGTGGTGGTGGTGGTGGTGGTGGTGCCAAAAGCTGAAAGGGAGCCATAGAAATTCTGTTAGGTGGGGCCGGGTGACAGTGAAGGAGTTGTTCATTAGTTGTTGTTTCAGTTCAGATAATGGGCAGCCAGCAGGGTCAAATAACGCATCCCCATCCTACCCAGCTCAGCCTTTGACCATGATTTCAATACGCTCTTCCTTAGACTCGTTGTCTTTCATCGGCTTCGCAGTTCCAACTTGCTTCTTCACTCACCAGCTCTTGGCTTCGAAATAACATAATAATAATAATGACTTATATCTTTTGTTACTGTGTAATAATTTTTGTTAAAAGTATTTTTTTTGAATTATTTTGAATTATATTCGAGTAAAATTTATTTTTATTTATATATAAAAAAAATGTATGTTTACATAAAATTACCTTCTGCCTTTCATTCATTTTATTTTTATTTTTTAACAAATTTTAACAAAAAAATTAATTAACAAAATTTGTCCAAAGGGTAATGCAAAACAAGAGGGAAAAAAATGGATTGATTATTCTCAAAATAAAAATTATTGAAAGTGTTAAAATTTGATTGTTAGAAAAATCAGCCGTTAGAGAATTTAAACAAAATTTTAATTTTTTTATAATTTAAATAAATTATTAATTTTTAAATTAATTTTTTAAATAAAATTTATCAAAATAATTTAAATAAAATCTTAACTTTAAGATAAATTTTTTTAATAAAAAATTTAGTACATATATTAAAAAATTATTTAAATTATGTAGCACTACCAAAGACTCACCGATATTTTTATTAAATTTTTTTTAAAACATAATAATAAATATTTTTTAAGATGGACACATTTATAAATAGTTAAAAAATATAAATATTTTCAGAAAAAAAACCCTAAAAAATACTTTACATAAATTAGTGAGGGAGGAAAATGTTTAAATATTCGAGTCATAATTCAGTTAAAATAAGCCGAAAATATATCGGCTCGACAGTCGAGCCGGGTGACAACTCATTCCACTTTCGAATCTTTTTGGACTTCCAAACGTGTAAACCACATGCTCCTGCGCCCCGGTATTTATAACCCTTTGCCTCTTCCGTCCCCCTCTCATCATTTCTGTTTTCGCAATCGAATATAAAATAAAAACTTGAAATTCACAGGGTGCAGTCTGTTCTATCAATCGGATATTCTTCTCTACATGGCTGACGCATCAAGAAATAACTCTGCTTCTAGACACCAGCCCAGCCGGCTGCAGCGCCGCCGTCCGGCTTCTTTGCAAATCAGTCCCGCTTCAACCTGGAACGTGGCGATTCCACTCCTATCGCCGCTGGCCTCGTCACCGACGTCTATCGATCACACGCTGGAGGTAAAATCCAGATCGGAGTCACGGCAGGAGCAACGGACGGAAGGCGAGAAGCCGGTGTTCAAAAAGTGGCAACACCCTGCCGCTCCGTTCTGTTACGAGTCGGCACCGATAAAGCCGTCGTTTTTTGTGCCGGTTTAGCAACGGGATAACTGTTAATCCGGTCGAAATAGTTGGTAGATCTAACGTTTTTGGGTGTGTGTTGGAATGTGCGCGTGAACAACACGCACCTGATTGTACTAATTGTAACTTGTATACATATACATATGTGTATGTATATACTGTTTATATATGTATAGCGCTTGAATTAGTTAATGAGGCATAAACATTTGAGAGGGGGTTTCTGACGGTTTTCATTTTGGCCTGTTTGGCAACTGGGAAAATGAGGAAACCAAGATTCAGAAAAAAAAAAAAAATGTTACACATAGTGTAACATATTTTAATCATTTCACAAAATTTTAGGGTATTTCGTATTGCCATTCTCATAGTATTTCTTTCTTCTTGTTTAATTACAAATAATTTTTTTTTTATAAAACTTAAAATAAAAATAAAAATAATAATAATTTGGTTGCAGCCACCATGGCTATAAAACAATTATTGTAGAAAAGTTCTGGCTCCGCCAGTCAGTCTGAATCTGATCCAAGTCGAAGGGTCAAACTCAGCATAAAGGTATTCTCTACGTATTCAAAATAATGAATAACCCTACGTGGAGAAATAAGAAGATTCGATAAGCGTACTCTGAATATCTGTATTTTTTATAGGCCATCGTTTAACGAAAACCCGGTCCAGTCCACACTTAATTTGGCAAGAACGACGGATTAAAAGCAAACCAAACCTAACGTCCGTTTAAAAATCACGGATCCTTCGCCCTTTCCACGTGAATTGATGAGTATCAAAACTCAGAAGGAAAGTCTAGCTTTAGGATAAGGGCCAGAAGTGTTTAATATTAAATATTTAAAGATTAATTTTAATACAACTCTCTAGAATAAAATGTGACGTCGTTTTAAGATCTCGTGAATTCTGATCGACTGAAATTGAACGTTCGGAGTTCAAGAGACCATGTGAATTCTAAGGGACACAAGAGTCTGAAAATCTAAGAGGCCATGTGAGTTTGATTTTAAAGTCATACAGATCCTAAGAAACTAAGAGATAAGTTTGAAGGCCTACCATTGAAACTAAAATTAATTAAGAAGCAGCATCAACATTCATTCAGCCGAGTAAAAACAAAGCGATAGGGTTGTTAAGTTGCATGGTTTCTAGAGGATTATCTACAAATTCTAAGACGTCCAAGGACAGTTAACATGACATCAATCGGCGCAGGCTGCAAGTATGTAATGTTGACTGACTATTTCATCTATATAGTCTCAACCTGAAGCAGCAATTTCAATAGGCGAACGGCATCCTGAAATTCAACTGATGGCGACATAATGGAACTTCTATGTGTTCAAACGCCGAAATAGATCACCGTCGGAGTTGGAAGAGCCCAGCACTGTAGAGAGCTGTTGGGTTTGACATTCCGGCCTACCTCAGCCGAACTCGGACGATATTCAACCTAACGTTTGAAGTAATAGTTGAAAACCCATCCATCACGAAAGAGACATATCGTACATTGTGTATCGTCTACGCAAAATTTGCGGCGACAGATTTTCTGAAGAACCCACACCCATGATTGATTCTTAGAAAAGTCATTAGCAAATTGGTAACTTTGTTGGCGTCATTTGTCAAAAACGTAGGCCTGTAAAACCACCACCTCCACTACAGCGACTTCTTCCCTTGCAAAGAAAGAGTAATGTAATACAAGAGCGTGGGGTGGGGCAAAACAAGGCAAATTGAACAGCTAGCCTTGCCAAATTATTCTCATAACAAGACAGATACGTCCAAACACAAACTCACATGCAGAAAAAAGTGGTGGGAAATTGTGACTATCATCATGTCCTTTTGTGCTTTTACGTATCTTCTCCACTCACTTAGCCTACATCATGCACATGCATGTCCTTATCTCATAGGTGGTGGATTTGTTAAATGGTCCCTCGTAGAATTTATAAACCCCACATCTGTTTCTATATATGCATGGGTGGACGCTGTGTCTAATGTCTCAAGAAGTTATTATTTATAATTTATCCAAACGCTTGGCCAAAAGAAAGAGAAAGAAATGAAGAAAACCATGATGGACAGTAAGGACCATGGCGTGCAACGTACATGCACGTTGAAATGATGAGAAGAGAAACGAGAAGACATTGAGACACACAGAATGATAGGCAGAAGGGTAAGCCTATTAAGAAAGGTTTCCTCGGGTCCTTCGGTCACTTAACATTTCCTCCAAGTATCAGATGGCGGCAATATTATATATGCTGCACTGGAAATTTCTCTAGTGCTTCTGTTAGAGAGGAATAACCCCATCTTCTATTTTGCCGTGTATGCCATAAAGTTTCTGGCCACATGATAAGAGGCAGAAGCGTGGGCTTAATTACATTGCTGTCGATTCTTCATGTACCCACCTAACAAAATGAAAGTTTTGATCGGCATGCAGCTCTGAGCTCCCACATGATCATCATTTGTGTACAGAGATTTGAGATTATTCATGAATATTACTGCATTTTAATAAGCAATTGGGATTTACTTCTGCTTTAGTGAGATAGTTAGGTACACAGAATGCTGTATGGTCTCAAAATTTGTCTATAAATAATCAGGAATCCCTGCTGGTTTATTTAATTGATTTTTCTCTTCATTATTCTTTTGATATGATAAGTAATTGGTGGACATCTCATACAGGGAAACATCCAAACCCATTGCTTGGGGATTTATTAGTTTGATCTCTCTTTTTGTCATTATGTAATTGTTTCTTCGAGCATCCATGTGTCTGGTCTTCGCTTTTAAGTAATTAAGCTTTTGTCTCTTATTAAAAACCAAACTTTACCAACTCCCACTGTGGTTAACTTTTGACAAACTTTACCTGATTATCACTTTAGTCGAATTCATTAAATTCATCGATAAACTTCATTGTCTTTGATTATTAAACAAGTAGTATGCATCAAAGTCCTTATTTAAAAGCTAGCAATATATGAAAAAGAGTGTCACATCGATGTCATTAACTTCTAAGGCTGGGCTTAATTATAAAGGCAAAGCTATGGTACATCGAACTGAAAAAGATAAGCAGATGACTCCTAAATTCCCCAACAAATGAAAAATTTATGGCTTTAGTTGCCCAACAAATGAAGAATAGGTCCTACCAGCAACATTCCTCTGTTGTCTCCTTTTCTTTTTAACTTTAATCAAGTACTGCCATCGATTGCCCTGTAAAGAGAGTCACAAACAACAAAAAGAAATATTGGATTTGACTACCCATAATACAAAATCACCTAGGGAGTTTTAATCTTTGACTTGGAAACTCCAAATTGCAAGCTTGAAGAGGAATTTGGACACCGAACTTTCGTTTGCCTTTAGTTGATGTAATCATGTATTTCAGTTTAATTTAGGCCGAAATTGATGCGTTTCCTATTTCTGTAAACAAGTATACGAACTTGCATTGAAGTCTCTAAAGTTGGCATTGTACCTTCTCTTTTGTTGACCCAAAAGAAATCCTAGGTCAAACCCACTTCATATCACTAGTCATTGCCTCGTGGCCAACTTTCTTGGGTGTGGAACTCCGGGTTACCAAATCCTTTAAATTTTTTTAATTTTTTATTTTAAACAAATTTTTAATTATTCAATTACAAAATTATTAAGCCCTTTACTCTAAAATTAGTATTTTAGAGGGTAATTTATGTAATTTGTGTTTATAAAATAAGATAAGATGTTTGATGATTTATGAAAAAAACAATCTTTTATAAATTTAATTTTGGCCAAGAATAATCTAAAAACTAACCAAAAATTTTAGATAAAATAACCATCAAATATAAAAATTTGGTCAACAGACTTCCAAGCAAGTGCCATTTAATTTGAATGCCAGGGAAGGGAAGGGCCGGGCAGAATCAGAACACGAAGTTTAACACTCAAACCCTAGGCCAGGTTTTTTTAAAAAATCAGCGATTCCCTCACCAACACAAACACAATGAGAGCTTCTCTGCAACTCTGCTGCTGCTTTCTCTGATTTCTCCCCGCACACGTTGTACTTACTTTCTCCAACACAAAAATCAACTACAAACCTCTCAGATCTCAAGCAGAAGAAATGGTTGCAGAACCTTGGATACTCAAGATGGGGAACCAAGTAAGTGCCAATCTTAAACATGCATTTCTTCTTGAGCCTTCTTCCAAGAAGAACAAGAATTCTAAAAACGCAGAACACAAACGCTTCATTGGAATTCTTTGCTTTGAAGTTGCTAATATTATGTCCAAAACTATTCATTTACACAAATCTTTAACCGTTTCCGAGATCTCGAAACTGAAATCCGAGATCTTGAACAACGAGGGGATTAAGTTATTGGTTTCTTCCGACCAGAATTACCTGCTTCAGCTTGCTTTAGCCGAGAAGCTGGATGATTTGAACCGGGTCACTGCGGTGGTCTCCAGGCTAGGCAAGAAATGTGGTGAACCGGCTTTGCAAGGGTTTGAACATGTGTATAGTGATGTTGTGAGCGGAGTTATTGATGTTAAAGAGTTGGGATTTTTGGTTAAAGATATGGAGGGTATGATTAAGAAAATGGAGAGGTTAGTGAATGCTACGTCCAATTTGTATAGTGAAATGGAGGTTTTGAGTGAATTAGAGCAGACATCGAAGAAGTTTCAACAGAATCAGCATGAAGAAAGTCGAAAAGCTTTTGAGCAGAAATTGATTTGGCAGAAGCAAGATGTGAGGCATCTTAAGGAAATTTCGCTTTGGACCCAGACGCATGATAAAGTTGTAGAGTTGTTAGCGAGGACCGTGTGTACGATTTATGCAAAAATTTGTGTTGTTTTTGGGGAGTCTGCCTTGAAAAGGGACAATCTTGGGTTGATTGAGGGACACTCTATCTTGTTGAAGGATGAGTGCAGGCAAGTTTCTAGTCATGTCCAAGCGGTGTCGGGGCCATTTAAAAGGGTTCAAAGTAAAAGTAGTAGTAATAGCTATCATTCGGGGTTGATAGAAAGAGGTGGATTGGAGAAAAGGGATGCAAGTGTGAAGCATCGGCTTGATTCAAAGCGAAGTGAGGCTGTGGGTTTTAGAGTAGAGGATTTTAATTTTCCATGTGGGACTAGTCCAGGGAGGCTTTTCATGGATTGTCTTAGTTTAAGTAGTTCTGTTTCAAAGTTTGATGTTGACTATGAGGTTGATTGTGAGGAACCTAGTAGCCAAATTTCAGGTTGTTGCACTGTTGGGAATGGGAGTTTGAAGAGAGAACCAAGCTATGCTGTTTGTTTTAATCGGGCCCAAACTGCCGCTTCTCTCACTGGGGATCAGAGGCAATCCGTTTGCAGTGTAACAAACAGTGCAAATTTTGGTTCCAAAAGCTGGTTAACTGCATATTCGCCTCCTTCCACTGTGGGTGGATCTGCTCTATCGTTGCATTATGCAAATGTCATAATTGTCATAGAGAAGTTGCTTCGATACCCACATCTAGTTGGCGAGGAAGCTAGGGATGATTTGTATCAGATGTTACCAGCAAGCTTAAGAATTTCTCTGAAGACTAATCTCAAGTCCTACATCAAGAATCTGGCAATATATGATGCTCCGCTTGCCCATGATTGGAAAGAGACCCTCGATAAGATACTGAAGTGGCTTGCCCCGCTGGCGCACAATACGGTCAGATGGCAAAGTGAACGTAATTTTGAGCAACAGCAAATTGTTAAACGGACAAATGTTCTTCTGCTGCAAACATTGTATTTTGCTGACAGGGAAAAGGCAGAGGCCGCCATCTGCCAGCTCCTAGTTGGATTGAATTATATATGTCGCTATGAGCATCAGCAAAATGCATTGTTGGACTGTGCAAGCAGTTTTGATTTTGAAGACTGCATGGAGTTACAGTATGGAGATTCTTACATCAATTGATGACATTGCTGGATTTGTACACCTCCGAAAAGGGTTGTAGAGCATTTTCCTTCACTCCTAATACTTGTATGAACACATAGATGATGATTAAAGAAAATGTGAATATGTTGAAGATTGGAATTGAGTAATGTAATTTATTGCCCAAGCTATGGGAAGATTTGACGTCTATGGAATATAATTCCAGTTATTTATGAAAAGACTTGCGATTCTTCTCTGTAAGATGTGTGTGTATTTTTATACACAGTTAGGTTTTTGACAATTCTGTGCTCTGTTTAGCTACTTATGCTTTGATGCAGAAATTGGTTCATTAATAATGCGCAGGTTGACTATTACTTTTCTCATATTCTGATTATTGATTCATTGTTTCACAGCTGGTCACCAGTTCTTTTTAATTAAGTGCAGACCAAACCGATGTTTTTGATAACTAACATAAGTTTCCTTTTAAAATGGATAGTAGCATAATCTAAATAATCTAATACTAGAGGAAAATTAGATACCCTGGTGAAAACATGTCTATGGCCTTGGCAGACCTTTGCATAATGGCGTAAGAAGTGTCAAAATACAGGCAGTCCCGGCTGGAAATTATATTTCCTAATCTGATTTTCATGAATAGAGATACACACATTAACTCAGTTAGACATTTGAGTTGTTGGGTATATAATGTCGAGTAAGTGTCACAGAAGTGTCCTTTGACAAGCACACGTAGCAATCTGACCTGTCTTCTTCCATTGAACCCACAACTTTATTTCCATTTCTCCTTTTGCTCAACCATATGAACCCTTGAAAAGCATCTTGCCGGATGCCCAACTCTCTGGGATGATTCGTATCCATATACTCCCAACTCCTAATGAGCTTTAGATGCAGCAGAATCATCCAAATCATTCATTTCTTTGTGAGAAAGAATTGGACATTACATCACAAACTACTTGCTACAGGGATCATTCTTCTAATCTGCTTAAAGACCGTATGCCAATGGTATAACAAAGATTCTTAGCAATTCCGTATTACAACACACATGAATTACTCAATTGGCTCAGTTCTTGCAATTATACAAAAGATTTAATGTTGATTTGTGGCTCGAGGAGGTTCAAATAAAGCTGCGACATCAATATCTTAATGCGCACTCATCATTGTAGAGCTGTGGACGTCAATACAAGTCTAAAGTGGGTCGGACTACAACGGTGAAAGTTGGTGTATTTCCTTGGAAGACTCAAAAATCGGGAGTAACAGCAAATACCCAGTAAGAAAAGCAGACGCCATAATGTTGATGTTGCACCGAAACAGCTGGCACAGGATTGCATTGGCCGTATGCATCGAACATCAATCAATACCATCATTAATTCTGACTTACTTGAGTAGCTCAAACTTATTACTTCCCTCGCTTCCATTTATTCTTTTATGGGCTTGGTTAATATATACATATATTTTATATTTTTTAAAATATAAATAAATAATATAAAATATAAATAATAAAATTATAAAATTTAAAAATATATAATATAAAAAATTTAAAATTTAAACGTAATTCACGTATTCTTACCATACGGTCGTGGAGGCCCATTCTTTAACATAACAAATTGTCCGTAGAGGGTGATAGAAAAAGGATCAGCGCTAAATTTCTAAGTTCACCCTCATTGAAGAATTAATCCCAGCCTATTGGGCCGGAAAATTTGGGCCCAATAAGGCCACCGACACATGCGCCTTCAATCACCTGGCTGTTACGGCAAAAGTTCTTCGAGCAAGTGGTTTGATTTCCGCAGCCCAAACAATGATCATAAAGTCGCATATTTTAAAAAAGTATAATTTTTTTTTTCTTTTTGAATTTTCCTACCACTTCCCTGCATTCTCTCAGCATCCAAACGGGGCAATATAATCATATGAAAAAAAGCTCATTGACGTATATCTCGTTAATTTTATATAAAAACAAGCCGCGTGATCGAAGAAGCAGAGACGAACAGAGAAGCTGCCGGTTGCTGTAAATCATGAGTTACAGAAGGTACGTTTACATTGTCACTATATAACACCAGTTTTAATTTCAGTGATATACGAACAATATACATGATTATTAACTTCAACTTTCATTTTGTTAAATCTCACCTATTCATTGTCTACATTTATAGCTATTTCATTCATTACGAAGACCTATCGCATTGGTTTCTAGGGTTTTCAGCTCACGCTAGCATGAATAAATTGGTAAATTATAGTATATATGTTGTGATTCAGCACATAGGAGTTCCGTATTATTTTTCAATGCCGGTTGTTGCCATGTCAAAAATTTGGTTTTTCTTCTGACTTGTGTTCTTAAATCAATTTGGTTGGTACTGGTAGTAGTTCTATTCAATAACTCAACAAGTCCTTAATCATGTTGTTGATATTAGTGTAATGTTATTGCTCATAATTGGCTCAATCCTGTCTAATGGTGCAACAATTGCATTTGAACTCTTAGCTCCCTTTACTCATGCATGGTTGTATTTTAATAAACATATCATAGAGAACAAAACACACATAAATATATGGACCCAAACTAAAGCGATTTGCAATACATTGCTATTTAATTGATAGGGTGGGAGAATTTTCATGTTTGGACAAAATACCTCTTGGTCAAGTAGGCTGTTATACCATGTTTAGTACCACTATTCCCAAAAACTTGAACTGTTGAGTAGGAGTTCCACACCAGTATTTAGATATTAATATACACTATATCAAATTTTGGGATGTGTTGGTTGTTGGATAAACATGGATAATGAGTAAATGAATTGTATATAAGAACATTTTGGGCTCAAAGTGGTGCTAACTTATATGAACTAGTTCATATTCTGATATTACCTAATCGTTGTTTAACATCAATTATTTTGTATAGTTCAGAATTGCCAACAATTTGAAGAAGCTCCAAGAATGGGTCTGGAAAAAAATAATTTGAAATGAATTAATAATATTATTGATAGCTAAAGCTTTTCTATTCAAATTTCAATGATGCTTGAACCAGGAAAGAATACTAAAAAAGTATCGAGATTTGACCTTTATTAACTGTGAAAATCATTATGGAGAAAGTTTGTGGCATACACTGTCTCAAATTAATTAGACATGTATTCACTGCCTTGAATGGTTTAGATAAATATCCATATGTTATCACTAAACATTTAACCATTTACGAGGGATGAACCATAAACTACCAAAAAGTAACCACAGAACAAAATGTTGGGCTTGAAACATCATCTTTAGAAAGACTCAACATCTTTTAATTCTGATCTTCATCTATATTTGCATTGCTGGTGTTGGAAAATTTGCTACTTTCCTCAAGGCCCATCTGTGTTGCAATTGATGAAATGATTTCAGATTGCAAGATATGCCACTCATGAAAGTTTAGAGTTAATTTTGGATGTAACAACTTGGCCTCTTTGAGAATTTCATACCCAAATTTCCTCCTGATAGTTTTTCATGTATGGAAAATAAGATTTTCTGTTAATGTGTTTGGGATCTTGTATTTGCAGTATTGATGTGATATATTTAGACTCTTCTAAACATATGCATTACTTGTTTCCTTTCATTTTGGGATGGATATGATAAGTGCCTTTTGATTTGTTTCCAATCAATTCAAAACCCCCAAAAATGAAAAATATTGTGGTTGGTCCTCAAAAAAGTTTTATTCTTTATTTTTGAACTCATAGAAATGATGTTGATGGTGTAAGTGCTGGCCCTGAACTGTTTCCTTCGGGCATTAGTATAACTCATTCAGGCATCAGATTAGGTTGAGGCAGGTCTTGGGAACAAACTCTATTAAATTGAAATAAAACTGTTTTGCCCATTTTTACTTATTTTCGTAAATTTATTTAGTCTTTGGATATCTTACATGGTAGGTTTATTCAGAAGTTAAACTGTCATCATGATAATTTTTTATGCAGGGAGCACCGTGTTTCTAGAGGGGCTCTCTTTGATGACTATGATGGACTTGAGGAAGGTGGTCTTAAGGCCTCATCCTCTTACTCCAGTGGAATTAGTGATCATGACAATGACAAGGCAATGGACAGTTTGAAAGAAAGAGTTACTTTTCTGAAGAGAGTAAGCCTCAACCTAGGTATCCTTGCATTACTATTTTGTCTAATGAAATGCCTACCTATCTAAACCACCTTTATAGTACTTGAGTAGTTATGTAATGGTTTCATATATGCAAATCTATATCCATATATTGGAAGTTGAGGCAATATCGATAATGTTTGGCCATTATGTGGTGATGAGTATTCTGGACTGAGATATGGCAAAATGTTAATGCAATTTAACTACAGTAATTCTTACTTGATGCTGGGAGTTTAAATTATGGCGAAAACCCCAGGGGTATATATGGTAAGTAGAGTAACTTATTTATACTTGACATAATCTCTGGTGCATATTTTGAGCTTATTATTACGTCAAGCTAGAACCTATTTTGTCAGCCCTCTTGCTAATGTTTAAGCGTGCCACGGTCATTCAGTTTCTATTATCCTTATAGTGTGATCTAATTTCACACATGGTAGCGTGTTTTCAAGTTTCTTAGTGCTCACTGCTCAAGCATGAAAATACCTGAATCAATCGCTCTGATGCATGAATAGCTATGAATGGGGATCGGGGATGAATCTAGGGAAGTTCCAAATTGTTATTAAAGCTGGCGTTAAAACACATGCAATGTGTTCCTTAATAGCTTCATGCATCTGCTCACCATTAACATATGGACTTTATTAATACCATAAACATGCTTTAATGGGCACCAACCAAACACATGCCCTTACAGAATCAAGTCAAAGAAAGTTATCTCCGGCGTATGTATGTGTGCTTGCATGAACACTCGCATGTGTGCAGAACTACTTGCATGGAATAAGTAGGTACTTTCGGTTGATCTGTGTAAACCAGAGGATTGTCTATTTTCCTACTTGAAGAACAGGAAAAGAAAAATGGAAGGCGTGTCCTTAAATATACGGCTAACAAATCTATACTCTTTTTACGAAGAATGCTAACGTTTGTTTTACTCATTATCAGTTAACAGGTGATATACATGAGGAGGTGGAGAGTCATAACCGTTTGCTTGACCAGATGGTATGTTGTAGCTGTTCAACTTGCACCGTGTAATTGAATTTTTTGTTGTCTTTGTTTTGAGTGGGACTTTGTTGTAACATCAGGGCAACAGTATGGATGCATCAAGGGGCATCATGTCGGGAACCATGGATCGCTTTAAGATGGTACTCTTTAACTACATCTCATCTACCATTTTTCATACTTGTTTGTCTCTTTATTTCTGCGGCTGTCTGGAAATGGCTGATTACCATAAGTTGTTGCTTTATAGGTGTTTGAGAAGAAATCCAACCGGAGAATGTGTACACTTGTGGGATCTTTTGTGGTTTCCTTCTTAGTCATATACTATCTCATTAGGCAAGTGATCTAACCATTTGGTAGTTTCTGCGAACGAGTTACACATATGTTTGAAACGGGAGCACTTGCCTGTCCTCGCAATATATCTAAGTTATCCTGAGAGAATACTTCTTACAAAATGGATACTTTTATAAGATGGATAAAAACTATACAATTAATGAAAATCCGTGTGGGCTTTGATATTTCGAATGTCTCAATTCATCTACAGGATTTAGATACATCTTTGTTATGTGGGGTTGTAAAAGGCACTAACTGATGCTGATATCCCTCTTCTTTTCCCTTTTCAGGGTCCTCACGCATGGTTGAAGTACAACTTTAAAAGCTTCTCTGCAATATTGTGTTGGGCATTGAGCGTCATATATAAGAGTGCATCTGTAATCTACCTGTCTCAGTCCTTTTTTATCCCTTAATTTTTTTGAGAATACGGAATAGGAAAGTTCATGGCTTGGCGGAGATAAGCTTAAATAGAACGCTGAACTGCAGTGCCTGTCAGGGAAGGCGGTTGGCATGTTTACACAGTGATGTTGTGAATTTTTGAGAATACAATGGAAAAGAATCAATAATTTAGAATTTATTGAGTTTAATTTAAAAACATAATAATTAGAACATTGATAATTGTTTAGCAATGAAATCAAAAAGACCAACTTTTTATATAGTAAATTAGTAATTCAATTACAAGTTACAACCTTTATAGCCGTGGATTTGTTTAGAATAAAGTGTCACAACAAAGGGTTACAGTGTCGTATAAATAATTGTAGCCACAAAACAGCTGACTTGTACATGTCATATGGCGTAAGTAACCATATCTCGTATGTTTGTAGATTGACCAAGTGCAAAATCACAATTGACGTAAATAAGTAATCATTAGTTGAAGGACAACCGCACCTTTGATGGTCCGCATTGTATCAATATTGAGGTTGACTCTCCCATTCCCATATCTGCTTCCTTCGTTGGAGTTCACTACTCATCAAATCAACTTGTATTGGATATCTAATCGGATCCCATTTTTACTTTTAACTTTCAATTGATGCCCTTGATTAAATAGTCAAAAACTAAGCCTCAAATTTTAAACTCATTTGATATTAAAATGACTAATAATTTTATATAAATTTGTAATTTCTAAGACAAGAACGAGTACCCATGATGAATTAACTACGCATGCCTATACTTCAAAAATTGGCTGATCTTGATGAGATGGTAATTTTTGGCATATGGTTAAGCCAACAATCTATAATGAACCAAGCCACGCAAATTTACTTGCATGTTTAAGACGGGTACATGATGATGACAATCTTACACTCAAGCAATATTTTGTTATTCAAGAACACTATCACCATGATACTAATTTGTTAAATTATAGCTTGTTTTGCAAAACATCAAAACCAACACATAATATATATCAAGTGAAATATAATCAATTGCTACTCCATAACCATGACTTTATGATCAGAATAATTAAAGATATCCCAAGGCTTCTCAGTCTTATGTTACGTTCTAGATAAGATAAAATATAGATTGATTTTGAATTTATAAGGACAAATATACAATGCCATCTAACAAGCTAATTTTTTGAGTTGACAACAAGTATTCGGTCCATAACATTTGGCAATGCATAATAAGATAACGAAGAAAAAACAAAGAGTTGATCCCATATTCATTTGGTTCAAAAAAAACTACAAAAAGCAAATCTTAAAGGCTTAGAAATCAATTCCCATTTACACTATGAAATTAGAATAGCATTCCTCTAATGGTGATTATATAATATGTTGCAATAACAAGGATTCTCTAACCTTTGATGCTCAGTGATGAACAATGTATAAAAGTTTGATGGGACGAATACCGTGTATATGAACTTCCTTTCATGTTCTTGTATATAGAGAAAGAAACTGAATGCTGGAATTCTTTGTAGAATCAATTATGGAGATAAGTGAAAATTATAGAAGAATCTGAATCGTTAATTGCGGAGATGCAGGAGCAAATCGAGATTAGGTTTTGGGGCAAATTAAGAGACACCTATAGATAAGTGAAAATTATAGTAAGAATCTGAATCGTTAATTGTGGAGATGCAGGAGCAAATTGAGATTAGGTTTTGGGGCAAATTAAGAGACGCCTGTGTATTTGTTATATGTTGGCCTCTCACTTGTCCCCCAAAGTAACACTAATAGATGATTGACCTATTCATGATTTTCTTTGATTCCAAATTGGGACTGTCTTACTCGCAGTGGATTTTTTAACTAGATTGAAGCCCCAAATATAATGTTCCACTTTCCATAGTTCTATTTCGGATCCCAGGCATCCATCTTTTCATTTAAATTTTCATGTGTTTGGTCTATTAAAACTAAACGTTCGTTTAGGACTATTTAACTTCTAATTGTGATTTAAATAATTAAAGCATAATAGATAAAACATTAATTTCATTTGATGATTACTAATGTTTTGATAATTAATAATTTGTTCTACAAAAAATGTAATTTTAGAATTATGGTATTTTAATTTTAAATAAAATTTTAATCATTCTCAACCATATATTTTATCTCATTAATTTTATATGTATATGTGTGTGTACGCATACATACATCGGCGATCCTGGACATTCCACACGTGGGGCAAGTTGACGTTTCAAATTTTGGCATAAAGTTAGGCTCTTAAACTTAAAAGATAGTTGTGCATTATTGTTTTGTTTTTGATCTAATATTAAGTTCTAAATATGACCCAAATTATAATATTCAGTTAAAAAAATTAATTTAATATTTTTTAAAAAACTTAAATGCAACCAACCTATTTAATGATATAAGTAAATTAATTTTTTAAAAATTATTATTTTATTTATGGTTTGTAAAGTTTTTAAATTAATTATTTTTGTTCGGTTTTAAGAATGTAAACCCCGCCCAATTAATTACATTATTTATAACCTAACCTATTGTTAAAAAAAAAAAAAATTAAGGGAGTGAAGTGAAAGAGAAGAGACAAATGCGTAGAGTGAGCCCTGGTCGATTTATACTAATTTTTTACAAGTTCAGCTTTTCACGTGCAAACTGATTTCATTACGAAATTAACCTATAATAAAATCCCATATAATGGAATCCTCAACCCAATTTTATCTAATTTAAACAAAACATTGATAACATGTACAATAGCTTCAAACTATTTTAATTTGAATACGATAAAATCAGTACAACCATTTCATCACTGTATCCAGATGATTGTCACATAGCAAACTATTATAATAATAATAAGAGTAATAATAATAATTATTATTATTATAGTGATAATATTGAAAATTGTATCACCAGCACCATGTTCACGGTTGTCGCACTGTAAAATCATAGCCGTCTGCTATTACTGGTAGGGACCAAAAGACCACATGCAATGTATTTGATATAAGTTGTTGCCTAAACTACAAATTTTTAACAACTTGCTCTCAAATTCTTACAACTTGCACTGAAAGAATTAATACGGCATTATTGTTATCATTATTTTAATTGAGTTGACGGAAATAATTGAAACCATGGGCAACGACTGGGGGAAAACCCAAAAATGTTGAGAATGAACACAAGATTATGTGCAAACTGCGAAGGAATTCATTGGAAGATTGTGAGGAAATACTAGCAGTAACACCAGGTCCCTGAAATATTGTAGCTGTCTCTTTCTCGTTGTCTCTCGGTGAGAAATTTACAGATTGATTTGTTGGGGCACGTGAAAACGACGTGCTTCCCACCAGCCCACGCGCACGCGACCCCACGAAACCCTAATTTCAAAGACCTCTAAAAGGGGAGCTTATTTGGGGACTTAATTTAGAGATATATACTGGCAAATTAAAAAAAGAAATTGGCTTTCTTAATCTCAACACAAATACAGAGATAGCCAAGACATTCATACGTTCATACAAACAAGGAAAGAGAAGGGGAAAAAAAAAAATTGATCCATTGTTGTTCTTCAGTGTCTCTTTTTAAATATTGTGCGCTCTCTCTCTCTCTCTCTCTCTCTTGTTTGTGTTTGTCAATTGATTCTATTAAGGGTTTTGCATCTGTTCTTTGTTCTCTCCATTGAAACAACTTCTGATTTGTTAATATTTAGATTCTTCTTCACCGGTTAATTAAAGGGCTCTTTCCTTTTATTCCTTTACTTGATTCCATTAGCAATTGCATCTAATTCTCTCTTCACACGACCTCTCTTTCATTGTTTTTCTAATCGGCTTCTACATACTCTCTCTCTCCCCCTTCCTTCAATATCCATTAAAGACCGAGCACAGTAGCATACAGCAAAAGCTATTTGCACAGAAAATATTTTCTTTCTCGTGAAGTTTTAGCTTTGACTTTCTGATCTCAAGCCCTCAAGTTGCGAAAAACACGCAAAAACAAGGTAACTAAACTCAAACCCTTGAAGCAAAGTCAAAAAATTTCCTGCATCTTCTTCTCTACTTCTATTGCCTCAATTTGCAAGCCTGGCTAATCCTTGGTGGACCAGTCAAGTGGGCTTGCCGAGCATGGACCCGGCAGCCAATTCGCCGATCCTAAACAAAGGCGATAAAGAAATCTCTATGAATGACACTAGCAATAATAGAAGCAACGAAGACGAAGACAGAGAAACAGGAGATGAGCCTAGAGAGGGCGCGGTTGAAATTGGTAACCGAAGACCACGTGGCCGGCCTCCCGGATCCAAAAACAAGGCCAAACCCCCAATTTTCGTGACCCGGGATAGCCCTAACACACTTCGTAGCCATGTTATGGAGGTCGCTGGTGGTGCCGATGTTGCAGAAAGTGTAGCCCAGTTTGCAAGAAGGCGGCAGCGTGGCGTTTGCGTTCTCAGCGGCAGTGGCTCCGTCGCTAACGTGACGCTGAGGCAACCTGCAGCACCCGGTGCTGTGGTGGCACTTCATGGTAGGTTTGAAATTTTGTCCCTGACCGGGGCATTTCTGCCGGGACCAGCTCCTCCTGGAGCGACCGGCCTCACAGTGTACTTGGCGGGCGGTCAAGGACAGGTAGTTGGAGGCAGTGTCGTCGGTCAGCTGGTGGCAGCAGGGCCTGTGATGGTCATTGCTGCCACTTTTGCTAATGCCACTTACGAGAGATTGCCTTTAGAAGATGATGAAGAGACAGGTCAAGGACAGATCCAAGGAGCGGGTAACAATTCGCCGCCACAAATGGGGATTAGTGGGCAGCAGACTGGGCTGCCGGATCCTTCATCACTGCCACTTTATAATCTGCCATCCAATCTAATCCCAAATGGCAGTCAGCTACATGAGGCCTATGCTTGGGCTCATGCGCGGCCGCCTTACTAGACAAATATGGTTGAGATCGTTAATCTGAGTGAATCTTTAATTAGGTTTTGTTGTATTGAAAATAGAGACTAGAGAAGAAGATAGAAAGAGCAGAATTGAGAAGAAGAGAAGAGAAACCATGGTTCTCACTGTATATTAAAACTTTCTTTGTTTCGCTTCATATTTCTGTTTCCAATAAAAAAGATGATCAGTTGCTTTTTAATTGTTTTCTAGTTTCTAATACAATTATTATTAATTCTTCATCTAGAGTTTTCATTTTGCAATTTTTTTGGGATTGGAATTTTTACTATATATATATATATATATATATATATATAACTATAATGATGCAAAGTGGACCATAGTTTATATTAAACAGATTAGACTTGGGTATATAAATATTTGGATAGGCATGATCATCTAGCGAAAACTTCTGGATTTTTGCTTTGCCAAGAGACAATACAATATTCATGCTGTTTTAAGGTTTCTTCTTACTTTTACTCTGCGCAATGAGCAATGAGTAGATAGTACCACGTATTATAGGTTTTCAGAAGATGATTCTTGGACCTGCTTTGCAGCTTCAGATTAATTTGTAGACTAAATGTGTCGAACTGGATTGGTGAAGTGACCGAAATTTGCGTAAGTTACATCAAGTTGAATTGAAGTCGTACAAAGGAATACAATGTGCCGAAAATAAGATGAAACATATCATAAATTTTGTAGGTCAATAAAGACGATCTCTTCACATAAATTAATCAATGTATTTATGATTGTCGTATCATGATCTGCAGGAAGACCAGCTCCATCTTGGTGTATTGCTGTACATTTTGGTAATGGTTAGTTCAGTGGTATTGTATACTCTTTTCTTTAAAGAAAATTGTGATTTATCATTGCTTAATTGAACAATACTTTACAAGCAGCAATCTATTCGTTTATTATTCCTAAATATATCATATTTAAGTAACCAGGCAGACAGTTCCAAACTAATAATAGAAAATTCAGATAGTTTAATTCATTCTTATCATTTATACGTGGTACTAAAATCAGATATATTGATCGCACGACACAGCAACCAGTAATATAATTTGCAAAGAAATAATACTGGCTACATATGTAACAAATAGAAGGTAAACAATTAATAAATACACTATAGAAGCCATTTCCTTGATTTCAGTTTGCTTGAATGGAGCATATTACAATGTATCTGTCCACTGCTAGCTAGGGCAAATGCAACGGAATAGCCCCACGTCTATTGTGGCCAAAGCAGCTTCTTTAATTGCAGCATGGCTAGCTCTTCTATCTGCCAAAGCAGCTTGAGGAAGTCCAATTGCAGACACTTTTCTTCTCCCTGCAACGGGTAGTATTCAATAACCTCTCACTGCAAACAAGATGTTTATCACATAAAAATAATGTATGAAAGTTTGCCTTGGGAAGACAAATCTTTTAGCAGAATGGAGGATTCTCTTGCCATACTCAAGCAGCATATATAAGAACTTTTATTCTTTTAACTTTGGGGATTAAAATATGATACTTAATTAAATTTTCCCCGGGAAAACATTTGCTATTGCCCTTTGATTTTCATTGTACATATGCCCTTGTGACAAAGGGAAAGTTATTGCTAGTTAAATAATTGTTTCAAGTCTTTTTGCAGCTTTATTTGTGTATGTCATCATCATTTACCTCTCTTAATCCTTAAGGTTTTTAGCTTAATAAATGGGTTTTTTGGGGGTTTTTTCTCCTCTCACTCATAAATTCTAACCTGAATATGTAGCTTTGCCTCTTTATTTTCACTGTTTATAACAGTTGTCGCACTTGATCTTCTTCTTCTTTTCTTTTCTTTTCTTTTCTTTTCTTTTAGCCTTTAACATTTTGAGCTAACACGTGCATGGGTACACATATACTATTTTTTATAAAAATGAATTTTTGATTAATTATTTTGGGAAACTTGAGAGAGGGCTTGACCAGTTATAGAAATTGCATATATCGGAATTCTCAAGTAGTAATGCCTCCTAAAAATCTTAGAATTAGGCATAATTTGTGGAATGACTATGGTGCCATCCATTCCCAAATGATAAAAGTGAATGTAATAAGTTGGAATTAGAGCATATTTAACTTGGAACACTATCAAATTTGGAAATTTTCATCAATTATTTTTTCTAAAATTTTTTTTAGTATGAAAATGAAAAATCATTGGGCGATATTAGAATATTGATTAGCATAATATTAAATTCTTAGATTCTCTATCTGCAATTAAAACATATATACTAACCATGCCCTACTAGTTAATTTGAAGTAATGTAAATATTATTAATTTAATTTCATTCTGAAATTTGTAATACATTTCACTTATTTTTGTCACCATGTAATATTCACTATACTTTGTAAATTTAATTAACCATATTTAAGATATTCAGACACAAAATTGTGAGATTAAATTTAATTTAATATCATATAAGTAATCACTTAACTTTAAAATTTAAGTTTAAAAATAAAAAAATTAATGAAAAAATATTGTTGAAATTTAAACATGAATAAAACAAATCACTACCTATATATTTCGAATAAGAAAATCAAGTTAGACATGTGATCTTCTCACATTTTTTCTTAAAAGAAGTACCATCTGCTTATTCAATTAATCACTTTTCCCAAAAAGCACTTCATAAAAAATGCAAACTTAGCTTCGCCTTTACATTGCCCGAATAATGAATCCACGAGATAGAAAATTAAATATAGTGACAACTAGAAATATAGTTTTATATATACTATTTTATGCCATATCGTGCCTCTTTCAAGAATGTGAATGTATCTGTCTACCTGTAATCTACATGTTCTATAAGAAAATCATCGTAACTTGAATCATCAATCGAATGGTGAGTCTAATGATATTATATTTTTATATAACCTGAAACTACAAGATATGACATTCGGATTGAATTTTGTAGATTTGTTTGCTTGGATTGTTTGACAGATTTCAAGTTAAATTAACAATAAATCGTCGATGTCTTTCAGAGATGAAATAGGAATTAATTCGATCACAAACTTGTCTCCAAGGTTCCAGTGAATTGCTGCTTTAGCTATTGCTTTTTCAGTCCTTTTAATTAACTAGAGACACTGCTAAATTACTTTGATTAACTCCTTTAAAATGAGCTTAATGACAATTTGCTAGTCAAAGAATCCTAAGATTTAGCAACATGGAGGACCCTCCTCACATGAATTGACGAGTTACAGTTAATAAATCTTAAGATAAAACTAATAATAAGTTGGATATTGGATACAATACAACAACATTCCAACGCTAAAGTCACAAAATCAATGGACCCCGTTAGGCTCAATAATTATACTATCGGTCTAATTAAAGGGAGGAAAATAATAATCCTCTAAGACTAATTGAATAGAAACAAATATATTCTCTCTTTTGCCTTTACCAGTGTTGGAACCATACTGCCACTTGTAGTCTGCGACTACTAATTGTTTTCTTTGAGACTGCGAGAAGCCATTTTGACAACAATAATTAGGAAAGGGAATCCACTAACTCTACCCATCAATGAAACGTAGACCACCCATTAACTCCACTCAGCGTTAAATTAAACAAGAAATATAATGGCAAGGCTTTGGTGGTGGGGGCATTCAGCTAACCTCATTCAAGGGAAATCAAAGAACACTTTAGCTTTTATTTTCAAGTCCGTGTGTTGTTGATGCTGACACTCAATTCATTCCAGCCGTGCTCTCGCCGTGGAGTACACGTCATCTTCTCCCATCCAGTGTGGAAAAAAAGAAAGTTTAACCTAATTTTGAAAGACCAATAAACCAGTCCTTTCTTCTTTTTCTTTAATTTTTGAACCAATCAGAGTAATTACACTCTTTCTTGAGACTGAACAGGCAACTTCACTTTACAACAAAAACTGGGTAGGTGGTTTTCTTCGCGAAGAGCAAGGCAAACTGCAAACAAATTAAGCAAAACCCAAGAGAATTTGAAATCAAATTCCTCCTATAGAGTTGGTATGCATGCATATTCACGATTTGTGTTATAGCTAGAGATCTACATAGATTTAACGATAGCCCTTAAATTGTTTGATAGAAAATTATTGGAAATTTTAAATTGTTTAGGATGAGTTTTGTAGGGTTAGTGCCCTAGGCTCGATTGTAATGATTTAACGGGATCAAATTTTGTATGACATTTATGGAAGCTGTAAGGTTTTTGAAGAATTCCTCTTCAGTTAGTTTTGAAAATTCACATTCCCCTTGCACTCATAGCAGCATCAGGCACTGTATAAGCAGTACATGCAAGAGGCCAAACTTCTCTGAAATGCTAGACGAATTCAATAAAAAACAAACGCTGACACTGGACTTTATCCTTTACATAAACAACAGTCTTTTTCCATCACCAGTCATCATGCACCTGTATATATATTTGTTAGATGACATCCTAACCTTCGGCGGAAATGCCATAAGAGACTTGGAACTATTAAATTTACCATTTGTTTTAATTATCTCTCAACGATTAACATGTCTTGTAATTATGATTTCAACTTCTGATTTATTGTTCAGTTTTCGCAACCCCTTTATAAATGCCCCGAGTTTCCCATATTCAACCTCCTGTTCACTGGAGAAGGAAGAATTAACGAGAAGAGTTTTGACAGGATGATTAGCTTAAACTAAAAATAATAAATTGGCCATTATTTATGTACATAATAGCTAGCAAGCAAGCTTCCCATAAAAATGGAGTGATTCATCTAATGACCTTCTATTGAACTGAAATTGAATCGAAGGAGAAAATTGTTAAAGATCGATCGATATATGCTTTTTTAAATGCAAATAATCGGAACCCAGATCAGTCCAAAAAAGGAAAAGAAATAACTGGCCAACCAACATATAAATGGCCTTGCTCTTGCATGCATTAACCCATATAATTTGTTGATTCTCTCTTCTCTAACTTTGATACAAATTTAATACAATTGAATTGCGGCATGCCTGTGTGGGTGTCTAGGCAGCTTAGGTTGTGGTCAGGATCTCAACCATATTCAATGAACATCTTCTTGTTCTTTCAGATCAAATCAATATATAAGTTTATCAACATACTAGTTTAGTTCGATTCAGACATGCATATTAATGAAGTAACGCGATTTCAACTTATTGATGAAACCCAGCTCTGAAAACTAAGATCGACATAAATTGAATAAATTACTCATCAACTATTTCTAATACAAATGTAATCAATCGAAAACATTAATAATTAACAAACGTAATTAAAACGAGTGTCAACCGTTGGTGTTTCATTCGGACGTCGAACCCCCTCTTAATTAATTATTAGGAGGATTAGTACACTAATTAATTGTGAAAATGACAAAAGATTAGACAGCGGGCGGCAAAGTAGACTCATATACATTTGCTATCTTCGGTTCAGCTTTCCATATGGATTGATTGGAGGCCAGGAAGGAGGAAAAGGGCATCTGTTGACCGGTCTAATCGTAGTCGACACGTGGAAGATGTGCACCTCGCTGTAGTCCCCACAATCCTCCCCTTTTCCTCCCTCCCATCAATGCGCGTGTCATTTCGTTTGTCTTGTCGACGCTTTGAACGAGAAGTTAATGCTTGAAAAATATTCATATCCTAAAACGGAAAGTCTTACAGTGCAATCAATGAACCCAACTGCTGCAACATGGGAATCGGATAAATACTTGTTGACAATTTGAGTACCTGTCTAATCCAATTAATCGTCTTTGTTAGTGTTTAAGACACAATTAATTGATGTGCAGTAATGTTAAATAAAAACCTCTGCTGGCAGAAGCAGTATGAACGTACAGAGGTCCTCCAGCCCCCTAAAAGCACTTTGAAATCAAGCGGTACTTCTGAACGCCACTTCTGAATATTAGTTTAGATAAACAGTTACATCCTTTTGAATTTGTCTGGAAGCAAATAGGGACATCGACATGGAGTAGGTGAAGATAAATCATAAATGCCGGCTTTAAATTATATAACATGATCGATGCTCGAGTGTATATGCTGTGGATATTTGCGAATGATTCTTATCTTGTATATTTTAATTGATTAATTATATTGCCATGTCTTACAATATCAATGCTAACATGTTCCAACTTGATTACGTCATTATGTGTAAATTATTGTCATATTTGGCTGCATATGTTGTGTGTTTGTAACAACATGGCCCAAGAACTTCTCGTTTACCAATGGGGGAGAAGAATCCACAGTTTGATTTAGACATTGTGTTTTCTTTCGGCTATGGATTGCACATATGTAAAAGAAACATAAAAGACTGTTGTTTACCATTTTGAATGACTGCTACATTTGTAGTCAAACACACAGACATTAATTTAATTGATTATCAATCCTGAAGTTGTTTCATTTCATTTGTTGTCCATGTCTTTGTTTAATTGTTTATTCATCTTCCAATTGAAAGAAGCAACCTCCATAAACCGATGGTCTTGATACTTAATTAAATTTAGTATTACATATGCTTACATGAGATGGATAGCATAGCATCTCTCTCCAACAAAGGGACCTTGGATTGGATTTCACTAAACATCATTTAACATTGATTCATTTGAAAATCATAGTCATAATCAAACACATGATTTGAACACTTATTTGAAAAAATCCAGTTGTTGCATTTCGGATTAGCAATAGAAAATTGAAGAGGGTTAAGTTAATTATACTTAATTGTCAAATAATTGAGGCATATCTTCGGTTGCCCCAAATCCAAATACCAGTCGTCTAAAACCATTTATGCCATTGCAAAGCCTCTCTCTTACATCTCATGAATAATTAATTTGTAGAGATCATCACTTGAAGCAAGAGGAAAGAAGAAAAGAAACATACTTTAATTTAAAGACTAATTCGGGCTTAAATAGCCGAACCATTAAGACAGGCCCATGGTTAAAAACTTGGAGATGGTTTATTCTGTTAATGAGCCATTAAAAATAAAATCCCAATCAGAGATTGATTAGTAATTTTTTTAAAGTTTGGTAGAAACACCACATTCTTTTCTAATCAAGCCCTAAAACGCATTCTTTTCTAATCAATAATTTTAAATTCAAGTCAAATGATCAAATATTATCCTTAATTAGTCAGCTTAATTATTATTAATTAAAAGAAATAAACGAGGCATAGCATATGTTTGCAGAATCTTGACTCATCGAGGGAAGAGCAATGAAGGTTTGTGTGGGCAACTAGTTTAGTACAAACAACTATACAAGCTCGTAATTTACTTTATTAATGATATTTATTAGAGTCGACCCAGATTTAGGATCATGATTGGGTCCAAAGTAATGATGTTCTTAATTAGTTAATCCAAGGTTAAGACCGCTAAGTCCAAATTACTCAAACTCTAGCTGTATATTCTTATATTATAATGCTTACTAGCTATGACATGTTGTTATTATTCTTTCAACACCAATGCCAAATCAAAAACCCATCCATCCTAGTTCTAGATTCATTCAATGATGGAAATCAGATTCCATGAAAAGCCAAATCAAATCAATACTATTTTATTACGGGATGCAGAGCCCCTTGCACATAGACTTTCACTACAAAACCCACCATGCTTTTACTACTAGATGTTGTTGGCTTGGCATATAATATTAAATTATAGTTTTGGCAAGTTGTATAACGACAACATTGAGGATTCATCATTCTTTTAATTGACTATGTTTGTTGATCCAAAATTCATGCATGCTTGACTTTCAAAAACCAATGTTTGTTTGTTTGTTATGTGCTGAAGTCATATGATGTGCCACCTTGCTTGCTGAGAGTTTTGGTGCTTGGAGCAACTAAATTCATAGATTAATTAATTAACGGCCATGTTTTGTTATTATTATCTCCAATTGTAACTCATGCGTGTGTTAGATTTGGAATTGGATCTCATCCAACGGACATTATTTATTTAATTATTTTTTTATTTTAAATCTCAATTTTATCATATTCAATGTATTTTATATTCAAAATTTTCAACTATTATATTAATTTTTTAAAATTTTTTTATTTTGTTTAAATTTTTTTGATTGTATATTTTAAATTTAATATTAATTATTGCAACTTTTACGTTTGTATATTTTAAATTTTGTATTAAAAAATGTAACATATTTTAAGTTTACATATTCTAATACATACATACATACATACATACATATACATACATGTGTGTGTGTGTGTGTGTGTTAAGATTAGAAATTTTTTTTCTAATTTTTTCTATTTTTAATTTTTATAGATATTAACAAGTAACATAATTAATAGTGTATGGTTAAGATTGTATTTTGAATATTTTAATTTGTATTATAAAATATAAAATTAATTTATAAATTTATAAAAATATAATTAAAATTATTTATTATTAAATATGTCATATGTTAATATTTTATTAAAAATTAAAAAAATATTTTAATTCTAGTACATATTATACGTGTATGTATATTTATATATATGTATATGTGCCCGCGCGCGTCTTAGCACCTGTGTATGTTTGTTTATATATATGTGTGTTAAGATTAGAAATTTTTTCTAATCTTTTTTTTTTTTTATCTTTAACTCTTATAGATGTTAACACGTAATATAATTAGTTATAAGTGATTAAAATTATATTTTAAATTTTTTAATTTTTAATGTAAAATACAAAATTAATTTATAAATTTTAATAAAATATATTTTAAATTATTTAATATAATTTAAATTATTTATTATTAAATATATCATGTATTAATATTTTATTAAAAATAAAAATTAAAAATTAAAAAATATTTTAATTCTAGTACACATACGCACAGACACAAATATAAGCGAGCGTGAGCATGCGCGTATACGTGTATGCATCTACACGTGTGTTAACAGTTGTCTAATCACGCGAACTTCCTTTGTACAACAAGATAGACAATATTAAATCGTTATTTAATGGACGTGGGTGCCAAACAAGAACAAAGCAAGATTAAAATCTTATTTGACAATAATATCAAATAGGGAGTTAGAAGGTGGGACCTGAAAAACATAAAAAAAAAAAAATGCCGTAAGATTAAGAAGGTGATCAAATAAACAAACGACGTTGACAGTGAGTTAAGCAACCACGGTTGTACCTAACAATGATTCTCCCAATTAACCACTTTCCAAGAAATTGCAATTGCAATTGCAAACGAAATTGACAGGACGGATGACGAATCAGAGGAATACCTTTGGTGTATGGATTCGGTCAATGTTCCAAGACAATCTAACGTCAACTCCCATCCCCTTTGAACTAACAATTCATCCCCCCTCACCATATTTTATTATAATATTGTGAAACCAAATTGATGGTCAGCTTGACAGCAGTCCACGTGGTGTTTCTTTCATTGAGAGCTAGTGCTTGAAGCAACGAAGCCTTTTTGTACGTACGTATTACTCTCTAGTCTCCTCGATCCATGCAAGCTGGCTCCATGCTTCTACCTCCACCTCACCGACAAGAACAAAGACCACAATTTTTGACTTTTGTAAAATTGAATTTATATTAAATTTAATATATAAATTTTAAATTTATAATATAATTTTTATTTATATATTTTAAAATATATTTATTATTTTTAAAAGTATTTAAAATAAAATTTTCAAAAATAATGTTATCAATTATTATAAAATTATTTAATAAATAATATAATTATAATTTCTTTAACAATTTAATAATTATATTATATTAAAATTTTTATTTTTTAATATAATTATATTATAAAAATATAATTGTACCGTGGTAATATTAACCTCCTTTAACTCAGATATAAATTCAACCACTAACGTACTCAAACAAACCACAATTACTCCCTTCAAAATCTATTACTTTTAAAACCCATTTCAGATTTAGTCAATAATTACTGTAAAATTAATTTATGAATGATTTATGTACATTCAAAGTGGGAGCTGTTCTCATTACCTAAAACAAAGAGAAAAGAGCAGGTGTTGACCTCGTATCTATTAAAGAATAAATGTCAATAAAAGACACTGGATAGTATTGATAAACTATTTATTATCAACATTTTGGAATTGCAGAGTTGACTTTGTACTAAAATTCTCAACTAGCTCTACAATCTCGAGTCCCAACTACTGTAATTGTCCCACTGCAATCTTCTCTGTGGTTTCCACCATGTTACCTTTTTTTTTTTCTCTTTTTTTTTTTAAATTTTTTGTAAGAATGGTACGTCTAGGAGAAAGGACACTTGATTTCTCACAAGATTCCGACTAAAACTATGAGCTACTGAGACTCAACATTAAAATAGGTTCAAGTTCAACCACATTTAACCAAACAAAGGGAGCTAAACTTGTGTACCATTTCGACTGTGAATTTTGTGTATGCAACACCTCAATTGATATGAAGGCTGCTGAAATTCTGTTACTTACACACCTTTGTTTGCCTGCAGCAGGATTCTTCGAAGCTCATTGGCAATACCTTGCAGCAAAACTGGTTTTCGTATAACAGCATTTATTCCAACCTGCGTGCATCTTTCCCACACATCTTCATCTGCACTTGCTGTCAAGGCCACAATCAGTGGCCAATTACGACTCCGGAACTTACGTATTCTCAATGCAACTTCAAACCCATCCAACTCCGGTGTCTGAAGATCCAGAATAACGATTTGGAAAGCAGATGTTGGACCCATGGCACTAAGACATTCATATCCAGAAGAAACAGCAGAAACATTGCAACCCAACTTCTCAAGCAGTTTCCGCGTCACAGCCCTATTCACTTCATCAGCATCTGTTAATAAAACTTGCAAGCCTCTCAAGATAGAGTTGGAACGTGGGTACTCTGAAGATTCTCCGGACTCAGAGATAGCTATAGTAATGGATGGTCGAAGTTGAAAACGAAGAACAAGTCCCATGCTTTGAGCAAAGCTATGAGAACTTGGGACCACCCAGATGTTCCCTTGCATCAACTGCCAGTAATAAGAAAATAAATTAATTGCCAATTGTTAAAGCAAATAAAGACTTCAATCAAAGCTACGTGATTTTTTTCATCTTCTCTAAATCAAACTTCCACAACCCGGTGTGAGCAGAATTTGAACCCTAAAATTCTTGTTATCACTCCAAAAGATCTTACCAGTTGAACCAATAGTACCCACAAGTCAGAGCATATGGATGCTTTTACCATACCACAAGTACATTTTTTCAATATTTTGCACTTAAGATTCTAGAAGCAATAGAACAACTTGGAACTAAAAGTAAATCTCTTTCACAGCAATTACCAAATATGTTTTGAATGGTTAAAACTTTTCATGATTCTGTATTTTATCAGTCAATTTTAGAAGACCATTATCACAAATGGAAACCATCTTGAAATAGATTATTCTAGCCAAGTTTTATCAATTCTATTAGCAACTGCCACAACAATATAAGCCTAATAGAATAAAGCCTTACCAATAAATAGAAGTGGGAAACAAAGTTCTTCCATAATACACAGAGCATAAAAGGCTTGCAGATATAGGAAATATTAAGCATTAATCCAAAAGGACAAAAGAAGGCTTGGGTCCTCAAAAAATCTACCAAAATGAGAGTCGAAGCTGATAGTGCCAGGTCATAGGAACAGTTTATTCTCAATCATTTATTCATAAATATTTTTTGTCATTTTCCTCGGCAAGGACCGATCACAGCTAAAGAAGAAAAGTTTTAAACAACCATCATCAGGTGATTCACATAGAGGCTAATTTCACAAGTTACTAGTTCTTTTGTTCAATTGTTCACAAAGAATATCCTCCATCCAGTCAATCACAAACATGCATGAGCACATACAGAAAACACAATATCAATTCTTACCTGAACTAGCTTCTTGCAAACACTGAAGCTCATGCGTTCTTCAATTCCGTCATTGGCAGATCTCTTACCACCAAGCTGTAGGACTGACGTTGAGCTCTCTGATTGAAAACTACCCTCACTCATCCCAATTTCAAATCTGATATGTACATCCCCATCAGCTGAGTTTTGCCTCCAGGTTGCCCATCTTTGATCATTCCTCTCCCGACTTCCGCCCTCTGAGACAACCCGAAACATTACAGTCCCTCCTCCATTGTTGCAATTCAATAGGCTCCCAACCATATGCAATATCACCTGGAAAACTCTCTTCTCATCACCCATAACATGATCGGGCAAGGACCTCTCAACCTCGATCATAAAACTAAAGCCTCTATAAATACACAAACACCTGGCAAGGCAAGCTGCTTCTTTTATCATCGAATGTAACCGGAAAGACCTAATCTCTAATGGAAATCTTCCACTATCCTTCGACGGAATGTCCATCACATCATTTATCAAAGTTGAAAGGACATTGCTTGTTTTCATCATTGTTTCGACAATCATTTGTTGATCACTACTCAAATTTGCATCCTGCATAAATGAAAGCAAACCCAAAATTGAGTGCATGGGCCTCCTCATGCCGTCACTCATCACTTTCTGAAATGCATTTCTTGCCTGGCTTGCCATCATGGCATCCTGTTGTGCCTGTTGCAATGCTCGATTTTGCTGCTCCAATTTCTCCCTCATGTACTGGGATTCTTCAAGAACTGCAGCATGAGAGAGTGCCACAGCCACTTGATCGGCAACCACCTTAACTATCTCTTGTTCCTGATTGCTCCAAGTTCTAGCTTGCTCACTTGGAAGAACTAAAACCAGTATTGCATAACAAGCTTGGACTAGCTCTGGAGTTCCCCCTTTAAAATTTGAAACTCGAAGCATTGGCATCCTGATAGCAGCTACAGGACCAGGTGGACCGGACCCCCCACTACTTGCAGTGGCAAGTGCAGATTTAGGGCCAAGGATATTCACCCCATCACTCCCCTTTATCCTCACAACATCTGCATCACTAATCGGTATAGAACAATCACACAAATCTGAGTAATTCCTCTCATTCAACTCATGAGTCAGATTCATCTTTGTTTTATTTGCATTAGGCATCCAAACCGCACAATTCTGCAAACCTAAGGTCTTGGATAACTCCACCAAAGTCGTATATAAGATTTTATGCCTATCAAGTGATTTGCGAATCTCTTGAGTAAGCATGCGAACGTGCAATCCAGTTTCTCTCTGTTTCATTATGATTCCAACTTCTCGCCCAAGATCCCAGGTCTTTTTCTTCAGCATGAACTCTCTCACCTTCACTTTGAGAAGCAAAGGAATGAGAGTAATGAGAGTTATAGCAGTGGCACATGATACCAAAGCAGTGAGGATCTTGAACACGGTAAGAGACAACATTAGCTGAAACGAGTGAGGGCCATAGGTCCAGCCATTGAGCAAATGAGTCAATCCACATAGAACAATGAATGCAATAAACTGAGCGAGGACCCATTTGAATGGTACATTTGAGCAGCTAACAAAGTAAAGCAATTCAATAGGAATTGAAAAGTAGGCCACAGCGATCAAAAAATCGGACACTCTTTGGCTGTCTAAGATGCTCTCAATGCTCCAGAAACTGCCCTCATCATCGCAGTTACATCTGGGAAAGCCATTATCAGCCACGGATACAGATATTAGGAGAGAAGAAATTAACAGCCCAGCAGCTAATGCCTTTAACATTGCGTCCAAAAATGGACTGCTAACTTCTTCAATCCATTTGAAGATATATCCTGAATATTCCAAACCTTTTGAACTAGGAAACAAAGCTGTCTTGAACTAAGACCCTTTTAACATCCCAATCTTTAATTCTCATTTCCTGTAGAAAAAGGAAAAGAAAAGAAATGATCAACAAAATCTACCACTCCATTAAACTTTTTGAAAGAATTTTCTAGTGTTAAGTTGAGATCTAACACAATAACGAGCCAAAGCTGATAAATTTATCTTCGCAGTTCCTACTGAAATAATTTAATTCGCTTTCCCTCATCCAGTCCCGAAGCTTCAAATTCAGATTTCTTTAATTTCTTAACCATAGATTTCCAAATAGCACAGTATAGAAGAACGCGACATTTTTATACGAAACCAAATAAATTAAAAAAATCCACGCCAAAGATCCCTCCTAAAAACAGAAATATGTTTCGTTACAGAAACGAAGAAATCAACGACCTACCAAAGATTTTAAAAAAAAATAGAAAAAGGGAAAAGAAAACGAATCCACTGTACATTTTCCCAGAAGAAAATCCACAAACGGAAAAATGCAGACTTGGAAATAAAAACGCGTACCTGAAATATCCACAGCGGTATTGCTAAAAAACCAGATTTCTAATCAAAACCACCTTCAGATCTTATCATCTCTTTCCCATGCAGTTTCATATGTGAATACTTAATAACGCCATCTTCATTTTTTAACACTCGTGGTTTAAACACTGAAACTCCATTAACACTCCATTTACATATAACAGTAACTGCTACAGGAAGCAACTACAACCCCAGTTAACCCGTTGTATATATTCAAAAAAAAAAGAAAAAAACCAAAAACCAAACCACAAATCCCGGGAAAACAAGAAAGGCGGGCCAACCCGCGCCGCTTATACCGTAGATACAGAGAGCAGGCGGTGAAGCAAAGAACAGAAGCTCTTTACTTTCGCTAGTTCTCGAGCCCTCTCTCTCTCTCTCTTTTATAGCTGGTGGTAAAACATAACAAAAGAATACAAATCAGCCTTCTATTTTTTTATATTTCCATCATTTTATTTTGAAAGTTTTTCTTTATCTCTCTGTTTTATGCTGTGAGAATAGAGAAACCCGAACGCAACCGCCAGAGAAGAGAAGAGACGAGAGAAGCAAATGATTCTACCGCAAGAAGAAGAGGTTTTGCGGACACCGCCGTTGTTTTTGCGAGGAGGGGGAAATGATACGACAGAAAAGGAAAGGCTGGACGAGGGGGGGCCCCACATTCTTACATGAAGAGAACTTAGACGCTCTTTTGAACCAAGACGTCCTCGTCAGACCCACAAAGATTTTTGTTTTTATTTAATTTTATGTTATCTTAATTTAATTTACAAAGACGTTTCTGTCTTTCTTCTTTTTCTTCCTTTTTAAATCTTTATTTATTTATTTATTTATTGCTTCCATTCAATCTTAATTCTTTTTACCTTCCCGTCGATGTACATACGCAAACCCAATCTGCTGCCTGTTTTTTATTTTATTTTATTTTTATCGTCCGGAGCAAGTCTGATGCCACGTGGCAATTCTTGGGCACGTGGTGCTGCGACGGTTATGGCAAACGGCAATGGCTGTTATTTACTGTGCTTTAGGGTTTGTCCTTGGTGCTTGTGCTCTAAATCTAATGCTATATTTATTTTGTATCTAACATTAAATTGATTAAAAATTAATTATTATAACTCATATTTAAATTTTTTTAATTGAAAATCTTCAAGATGTAACCTAATACATTTAGGACATTGTAATAATTTTATAGCAAGGTGGATTAGCAGTCAAAGGTTGATAGAGTATGCTTGGTTGCCTTGCCATTTTTTGCTTTTAATCTTTTCTTTCGTAATAAATAGCATGCTTTTAATATATGGCCAACACCTTGAAAAGGGTAAATTTTAATTTGCACCGCGCGTGGCCGCCGGTGGTGGTTGATTACTTAATCTTTTGTGTTAACAGAGGAATAATTTAGTGTGATCCAACTCTTTGTGTACTTCGATTAATTTTGTAATCAAGACCGTCATCCAAATCCTCAAATGCTGATGTGGGCGCGTTGACCAGTTGATGCAAAAGGCAACTTTTCTTTTTCAAGAGAGAAATGAGTTAGGAATTAGCCAACTTAATTTTCTATTTCTAGATCAAGAATTTGAGTGGCTTAATTATTAACATTTTATAAACATAAAATAAAATTTAATGTTATTATAGATAACAATCAAATATTAAAATTAAAAAAATAAAAATAATGTATAAATAATTTTTAATTTTAATTTTACGTTAAATTTTGAAAATAAATTATTTACACGATAATGCTCATGGTCACCTCGGATATCAAATTTTAAATTATTGATTAAAAATTAAATATGAAACTTGACCAAACTTGTTCATGTTCAATGCTCATGTTGATCTTCATAAATCATAATCCAAAGTGTGGAAACATACATACACATGTACACGGTACACATACACAATCACATTATCGTGTTAGAATTTGATTTCTTAACTCGGCCAAATCATATCAAAGGCCCGCAGAGCGGCATCTGGTTTACCACGCAATCGACGGTCAAGATCGGTGCATGTTTCCAATAAATAAAACAAAGTGTGTGACATCACTTTCAGCATGATTCACTAGCGTAGAGTCCGTCTCTCAATGTCTCTGCGCCCCGTACATAACGCACGTGATTACCGATCCAAGTGTGATTGACGCACTCCGTCGATCCGCACACATCCGAAACTGCGCGTGCGACTCCGTTTGTGATCTTGGCGTGGGGTGGTGGTGGTGGTGGTTGTGGTGGCTGCACTAAAACCGGTGAACTGCAGGAGATGGTGATGGTCCGTCAGTATCAAAGCCATGCTAAATTTGGAAAATGCTGCTTTAAGCATTGATTTCGATACTCTATTTGCACAGTAAAGCAGCAGAGAGGGGGATATGCTTCGCTGTATTTATCGTACCGTACAGTTTTAGAGTTTTTAATTCTCAAAATTATTTATTTATTTATTAAAATTTGAAATTTAAAATAATTTAATTTGCAATAAAAAAGAAGCTGTAAGCTGGCAGCCTATTTGAAATATCTAGGTCCCTGCCCTGCCCCTCAGCCCCAGCAGGCATCCTTCCTCCTCCTTTCCTTGAAGTGGTGTTTGGTAAAGAATTTCAAAACACGCATGCATTAATTCTTCATGAATTGCATTTCATGCCGGCGTAACCCATTACAACCGACAAACCCATGTTTTTTTTTCCCTTCCACCAAACGCGGTTTTCATGGCAGAGACTCAAATTTCAATGAAAATAACAAAACAAAAACATGTACAATTGCTCCAATTTTTTTTTTTGAAATATTTGATAAGTCCATTAACAATGGAATTTCATATAAATTTCAAATTCTTTTTAAAATACAATAATAAAAAAATAATTAAAAAATTTTAATGATCCAATTTGAATTTGATGTATCTAACAAATATCATAAACAAAAAGACTAAGTTTTGTTTCCCTCTTTAAAAGCTAAAAAATGGCATATTGTAGATCAAAAATAAATCAATCTACAAAAAAAATGCCATAATTTTTAAAATAAGTTATGATTTATAAATAAGGTAACTCTTAATCACGCGATTAAATGTCACAATTAATATTAATATATAATATTAAATTGATAGTTTTAATATTAATTTGTAAGAAATCATAAATATGCTATCGTGGAATGATAACCATTGTTTCAGACAGAAAATGACATATGCAAAGAACTCTAGCATCAGAAGTTGTTAATGCATGTTTGAGGCCTGTAGATGCATGCATTATTAACTTTCTCGATGCTTAATCTGAAAGCAAAGCTTGTTAAAGCAGCCTTCCTATAAATTTCATCTTAAAAAATATTCTCTTAAACGTACTATGTTTATTATTCTCAATTAAAGGAATATTGGTGTGCTTTGCTACACAAAAATTCATAATATTATCATTTAGTTATCGATACTTCTAGTTATTGATACGAGGTACTAGGTAAGCTCGTTTAATAAATAAATAAATTAATGTGTTGTACGCATGTAGGGTTATAATTTGAATGCTCGTATTGTATTCATTTGAAGTAAAAAAAAAAGAATAAAAATTTTAATCTAATACAGTCATTAAAAATAAGTAAACAAATAATAATTTTGTTGTTTATTTAATATTTTTTATTATAATATTTATTAAATTATAAATTAATTATTACAGTATCATTACTTAAATAATTAAATTATATTGTGAATATATTTATTTGTTAAAAATTATAAATTTAAATTTAATATAATTATTAATTATATTATGTGATATTATTTTTTTAATAATTATGTCAAAGTATATAAACTCAAATGGTATAAATTTCATACAAAAAAACAACTCCTACATGTGCGGATGCCTTAGTTGATTCGGAACAATAAACTTTAAAAGCAATAAAAGTCTAATGTGCATGTATTTTGATCATTAATATTCGATGTATCCCATGTCATTTGAGTCTCGTATCATTATCCAAAAAGGAAAAGGCAAATGAGATAGCAAAGCGATCACAGTCACAACAAGTGTTTTACTTTCCTGACAGCTTCATCGATGCTGATTTTTTCCTTGTATACTCTCTGTTCTCTTTGATTGAAGAAAACGCAAGATTATGACTTTGTCTTAAACCAAGATAAATTTTGGTGGCATACGCTATTACCAAACAAATATACAAGAGGATGCTATGTAAAAGTGGGGTTTGGAGTCAAAAGGCTCAAAGCAAAAGAATACATTGCACCAAGAACATAATTTCGATTGTGTGACATTGAAGATATTGTACTGTCAAGACTCTAAGAGCTATCGAGACTTGCATTTTGACCCTGCAATCATGCTGTCATTATAGAATCTAGCTAGCTAGGGCTGACAACCAATGATGACTTGGTGTAATTAAGCTGCATGATTACGTTCATTTTACTGTGTAATTAGTCGAAATTAATTAACAGTATTTCAACTGTACGTAGGTATTTGATCAAATCCATCATTCATCGATCGCCTGCCAATATTGAAGAATCTCAATTATACACATTTCCTTTTCTTGGAAATTACTGATCTTGACTGTGAAATTGTACAGGCTATTCTGCCTCTATTTTCTTGCATATCCATATCTTTTTCTTCTCTTTAAACATTTTCGGTGGACACACTCATAACCTAAATAATTACTTGCCTAATCTGACTGGTGCATTAGCACATGGTTTCTGTACATGTATTTCCCATTTGAAACCTCCCTATTTTCGCAGAATTAGTATCTCTTTCTGAACAATAGTGACTGCAATTCCACCCATTGTTTTTGACTCCCGCCATGGCTTGCGGTGTCTCCCAAGAATAACAATATCTATTCTAAAGCCATCAAGATAAAACTTTTGCTGGAACAATTTGACCGGCAACTTCTTTGTTGTTAAGCCTGGTTATTGCCTAAATTCATTCAAAAATAAGGTAATAACATCTGATTCTCTGAGTTTTCAATCCTATTGAAGGAAAGGTGAAACACATCGTGATTGGATTGCTTGGCATTTATTACATAAGAATATTACTTTATTAAAGAGCTTGATACCATGGCATTTGGGCCTCTCAAGTCTTAATTGGCTCTTTATTAATTATTAATTCAATCAATAATTAAACAAGGATTAAGACGTAAAACGCTAGCCATCATATTCTCGAGTCACCTACAAATTTTCAAATATTAATAGATGTCTCATTTGAGATTAAGATAAGTTTTCGTCTAGGATTGGGACCCTTTTGTGTTATCATCTTTGTTTTAAGTCTTTTCAAGTCTTTGTTGACCTTTTTTTTAAATTTATCAAATACTCATCTAAATAATGGGTTTCTCATCTTATTTTCTATTAATTGGAAATCAACTTTGTCCCAAAAAAAAAAAAAAAAACCAAGTGTAATGACGTGGTTACCTGAGGCTAACAATATTGGAGAGAATTTCAATTTGGTCCTTAAGGTCTTTAAAATCTACACTTTGGTCACCTCGGTTGCGGTGCCTCTACTTCAAAAAACCTCCTTTAACTTTTCATAAATTATTTCACTTGGGTCCCTACTTTTTTTTTTGATAAACTTCTTTTTAAATCTTTTAGTTAAAATTCCATTACCTTCTTCCACCAATTATGATAAAAGACTATGAAATGCCTCATAATTATATTAAATAACCACTATATCCTTATTTTAAATAAATTTTATTTTTCACACTATTAAAAATAACATAAAGCCCTTTATAATAATATTATATGGCATTTTACACCCTTGCTATTCTTTTTTTGGTTCACATGCACTGAAAGGGCAGATTTTATTTTCTTCAAAAATTGCTCAACCTTCAAAATAAATAAATAAATAAGTAAAGGGGTAATAATATATTAGTCCCTGATTTGTAGACAAATCCAGGTTAGGACAAACTCTGCTATATTTATCCACATAGGTCCCTGCATTTTTGGAATGTGCCGTTAAATTTGAATCCAACGCCATATATGTCATAAAATGTCCCCCGCAACTCCGCAGATCCTCCCCTCTCCAATCCGCACCCAACCCCTTGGTTGGAATTCGTTGATGGCACCGCCTGACCGCCTTCTCCAAAGCTGAGTCCGTCTCCGAGGCCACCCTTCTCGTATGCAAAAGCTACTCCTTTTTATGGTGGGAGCGGCTGTGGTTTGTGATTCTTACCTTATGCAAACTCGAATTGATTAGGGAACCGCCTAAAAGGTATATTTAACCGAGTTTGGTTTTAGGCAAACAAGGTGATCGAACTGTAGATTTGCTAAAATGTTAGGGACCAGACTAGAATTCTCCCTAAAATTGGAATCTATTGTCGCATGCCAATTAGTGCAGCATGGCTGATATTTGCGGTCAATTTCGTGGAATCAAATTCCATGAGGTGAATAGTCAATGTTGATCACGCTATATTTTCTGCCTGCCTGCATTCACGTTTCCAGAAAATGACTGAAGACACGAGAGGATATTCATGGAAGCAATTTCAAAAGCCGCATGGCCTGTAATTGCGTGTAATATCAAACTATAACATATTCTTGCTTGGCATGCTAAGGTCTGGCTGCCGCTGGCTCATCCATTTTCAAAAGACGCGCATTTAACACAGAAGGTAATATATGAAATCAGCAAATTAAGAGGGGTTGGCGGATGAAATCGTGGGGTAGGAGGAGAGAATCTGTCTCTCTGACTTTTAACTGAGAACAGTATTAAAGCAAATTGCAAAGGGAGATGAATCATTCATGGATTAAGAAAGAAAACGACTTTGCGTTTTCACCAGACACACAAAGTTTTTGTTGTTTACTTCTGGGGTTGTGGATGAGAATGAAAGTTAGGTTATGTCAAAGACACTGTTAAAGAGATATTTATTTGATAAAGTTGGATCAAAGGAAGGTTCATGCACGTCAAATCTTCAAAAGAAAATTTGTTCCAATATGTCTCATTGTTTTTCTTGATGTTGGCGCCAGGTTAATCGATTTGAAGGCCATGTACAATGCATACAAACAATGGTTTCTCCTTGTGCAGGACATTAAGATAACGTTACTTGTTAAATCAGAATCCTGTGTGGTGAAATCTCTTAAAAGACAGACATCGTCATTGTTTTGTTGATTAGTTTCCTTGTTTACTTAAACCAGATTAACTTATTAATTATCACCAGTTTTAACAGTATACATGACTGTGATCTTACAATATTGACTGATATTGTTGCAGTAGCAGTAACTCTAAGGCTCCAAGGAAAATTAACATCAAACAAATAACATCGTAAAGTTGCAATTATTGACCCACTAAAACGCCTTAACCACTCAATATGCAACCATTTTTACGATTCCAGAAACAACCAAATGATCGAAGATACAACTTATAAATTAATTAATTCAAGTCATGACTCCACATGTTCATAAACAATCCAAGTTCATGCACATACGTCTTGCGAATAATTGTGCCCAATATAAGTACACAAAAGGATTACGAAACCATAGGAGTTCCATCAATTCATGTTCAATACTTCACTTATAGGTATGCAGAACTTTTAACATATTGTATTTGAAAAACCAAGGTTTGATAAATTTTGTTTAATTTTAAAAGGGTTGAAAGGAAGCTTGATACTCTGGGGACAGAAAACATAATAGGGATTGGGAAAGTCAAGTTCACATTGACAAAAGACTGCAGTTCATCCATCCATATTCCATGTGCTATACAAGATGGTCCATATGTCTTGTAAAACTAAAGCTATGTGCCTGCCAAATGCACATGCTTCGGACACCATTTACCATTTGCGTATACACACCACCCCATGTGTCTGAAACCAAATTGTAGTGGAAGCTATGCTTGTTGTTTACTTTTCCAGCTGAATCCTTTCTTTATCGTACACTTGATATTGCATCGAAATTTTACTTCTACTGGTATATATGAACGGAAAAAAATAATCAATTAGCTGAAAAATGTACATTGGATGTGGGACAGGAGTGTTTGTACGTTGACTAAAGTCGATGAGTTATATAAATTTTTTTTGAAGTAATAAAAGTAATCCGAGTTCAAATATCCTATTAATATGAGATATATGACGTTTGATGCATGGTTTATAAAACTTAAGCCCATTACCACTAATCTTCCTGGTGAACAACGATGATGGAAAACAATTTGTTTCGGAGAATGCGTGGCTTTGTTACTTGAAAGAATCGACATAAAGACGTCCAAAAAGGAAAAATTATTATGTTGATTGCGGGTGCAGGCTATCCACAGAATGGTCAATGTCTTTCATCTAGCTAGCTAGGGTTTCATTTTTGGAGTGATTAATTTAGAGCATCATTAATTGTCGGCAGCAGCTAGGCATCGTTTTCAAAGGTTTCCCACTTCTGCTTTCGGTTTGTAGCCCTAGATATAAGAGGTAAGCCTGAAAGTATACGTTTTTCTAAGTCACTCCAGAACTTCAATGACGTTTGAACATGCACACGTATTTTTGAAAGTCAGCACTTCATTTAATCACATTTCTATGCGCAATGATCGAATCTTATGGACAAAACAGTTTGCAGTTGGTTTGATAATTATGCTAAATCACCACCCAAAAAGGAAGTATTTAATGTAAAATTTAATTATTTAAATAGCTGTAATGTGTTAATTGCTAAATGATATGTCTGTTTGCTGCTCCCTTCAAATTTCCACGCCTTTGGATTTTCTGTAATGAAATGAAAAGAGAACCCAGAAGGAAAATAGTCTGACTGAAAGTGACTACCGACGAGTAATCTCATATTTTGGCCCTCACCTAAGGTTGAGTGATTGTCGTCGTTTTATTGGGTTTTGTCATATGTGGGGCAATTCTTTCTTGGTTCGAAGTCATTTTTCTGCAATTATACAACGCTGCGAACCGTGAAAATTTTAGGCATAGGAGGGGCCATCTAGAAGGTAATCTGTGGCATGCGGAGGTCCTAACAAGCACTTATTAGCACGTAATTTTTATCATGACTAGATGTTACTGTAGTGAAAGTGCTTTTCTATTTTGTCTGGTTGTTACCAAATGCTGGACCCTCTTCTATCTGGTTTTCCGTGAGCATAAATGGACATTTGGTTGGGTCTCAGGCCTTTGTGCCTTCGAACCACTTGGCTACAATTAGCTCAATATGATTACGATCAAAGCCCAAAGTCCCAGCAACGTTGGACTGGAAACAGCGATCAATTGGCCCTCAAAAGTGAACGGGAGAGTCGGATGCATACCATAGAGTGGCCAACTGCTATGTGAATAAGCTGAACATGGAACGAAACAATGTGAAATTCGAAGGATAAAATCAGTAACTTATGAGTCCTCATAGGATTTCAATATTAAGATTGCACCAGTAATTGCTTGATGATTACATGAAACTGAAAATTGAGGCATCTCTAAACATGCAAAAAAAAGAGCACCTTTCGAATCTCCCATCTCTCAAATTCTTAATGTCTTCTAGTTTCTTCGTTTCCGTAATTTTCTTTTCTTTTTCTATTTTTCTCTGGTAATTTTGTTTTCGTTTTATCTCTTTAGTAAATAGAAACCCACAATTGATTGACCCCAATGGGTTGTAACTGCCAAAAGAAACTTTAATTGATTACAATGTGTACACAACTATCTTCTATCCAAATTAATTAAGGAAATTGGAAGCTGCTTTCTGCAAAGTTTGCATTCTTTCACGAGCACATGTCAACTCTAAAGAACTAATGAGATGGTAGGGACTATAATGAATTTGTGGAGCAGCCCTAATTCATGAGGCATTATCACTGCATCTTGCTAATATCACTGTATACATCCCCATTTTTGTTAAAACACTCAAGGAGAAACGACTGGGTAACTTATTGCTTCTATTTGATAATGGTATTGAGCATACTGGCTAAAATAAACATACCCACTAAAGCTGTAGGCTCCAAGTAGTGCTTGATAGTACTTTCTAAATATGTAAGTACGCATATATTATTTCATAGCTGAGGAAAAAACAAGTAAAAAAATTCAGGTTCAGGAAAAAAGAAAAAGTAAGAATCACATGCACTGTTCAAGCATAAATAAGCAGTTGATGATAATTACAGTATCCCACTTATTTTTGTTTCTATTCAGGCATCGATCGCTAGGTGTTTAGAGCTTCTCACATGGTGCCTTACCCTAAAAACAATGCCTAGGGATATCTCGCAATGCGACAGGCGTTTGACAGTGCTAAAGTGGAAAATGGGCACGGATTAATCCAATTAAATACCTGAAATACTTTAGCGTGATAAAAAACAATAAACAATCCTATAGCATCTATAGTAGAGCCTTTAATGAAGATGGGAACAGCACATAAACCATAGTGTGTGAAGTCTGATTTAACAATGTAGGGCAGATTTCCCTTTAACAATTAGCAGCACAGGATGCTAGACAGAAGCAACATAAATGCTGATTGATGCATCAAGCATGCACTTCGATCGTTCAACATGCAATAAGAAGCTTAACGTTTCCTGTTCAAGTAAATACAAATGCCAGTACACTTCCAAAGTTTCTCACAAATTTAACTACGTTATGATGTAACAAATTTATATTTTGCGATGTTCATTATTCAAACAATTAAAAAGACAATTTATGTTGAGGAAGTAAGAAAGGTCATAAGTCGACTCCCCTCAACCTCTTGAGACCACCTTTACATGATTTCCAATGGCATTTCACAAGATGTCTGTTTCGAGGAACCTATATGTTTATACTCTAATTAAGGATTAGGAGACTTCAATGTGCGAGCTCTACAAGAGATGAGTTTGAAAATATATAAGAAAATGTATTTGAAAAATTTGTCAAAAGTACTGCAAACAAATTACATTTAAGGAATTAGCAAGTTCTAGCATCTACTACGCATTTTATTTAGGAGCTCCTGAGTCTACTGCAATCCTATATTTTAAACATGCGATGGACCTTTTATTCTCTAACTGGCACCATGATACTTCCAAAAAGCAGCATTTACTGCACATAAACAAGCCCTATTTCAAACATTACAAAACTGAGTTTTAGTCATCGTTGAAGCTCGAGGTTTCTCAAATTTAAACATACTAATAATTATAATTAAGAATCAATAATCTTTCTTTTTCTTGTGAAAGAGGTTGTGATGGTTAATTATAATTTCAAGAAGTACAATGTACCTAATAGGACTCTTCATTGTATGCAAAAGTTTGTAGAAAGCACAGTGCACCCATGGCCAGCATCTTTCTCCTATAATTTATTTGACATGTACTACGGAAGATTATTCTTCAAAGGAAGATTACAAATGAAAAGTTATCTGTTTGCATAATATATAAATATAATGTATGCAACTGCTCCATATATTATCTAATCACAAGACAGATTTCCATATAATTCAATAATTACTGCTATTTATGAAGGGAAACTGAAAAACCATCAGAATAAAACATCCAACGTTTCAAATAGTGCAGTGCTAAGCTTCTCACCATAAACTAGTTACACAATCTAATTAATTAATCGAAAGAAGATCGAAAGCAACATACCTACGCCAAAAAGCTGAAAGACTTCATTCACCAATGCTATCTTCAACCAAGAGGTTTTGCTCCCATGCCTTCATAATTGAGCATTTTCCTTTTACGTATATGTATGAGGAAAATATATATATTGCTAGCTCCATACATTCAAGATTGCTTCAATCAAATAGAACTTGTTGAATGAATTCTCCTTCTGTACATTATATGTAGCATATGTATTACCCATTATGACCAAGTCGAAGCTCCAAATCCAGTTCATCTTCTCCGACAATTCCACTCCTTACTTCATTATCTTCCACACATGTAGGGCTGATTCCCAAGCTCAAATTGGCCCCCCAAAGCTCTTCATTCATGCTCAAAGACTGCGACCTTGGAAGAAGAAAATCGGTATCATTGTAAGTATGAGGATGTCTAGGGCTAGATACCGTTGGTTGGTAATACATGAGATAATTCCTTTGAGCCTCAAAAAGGGGATAGTACTTAACTGGTTCGCTGGAAGCTACAGGTGCAATAAATCTAGGGTTCATAATCGTGTAGTCTTCATCCATTGCCATGGGTTTGCTTGAAAACGAACTAGTAGTTTGCTTGACCTTGGCACGATGTTTGCGATGTATATTCATGTGCCCACCTAAAGCCTGAGCGTTGGTGAAGCCTCGCTTACAAAAGGTGCATTCATAGGAGCGTTTGGTAGTAGCCGTGTCTTCCTTGACTTGTTCAAGCCGATCATTTTCCTCACTTGAAGAGTTTGAACTTTCTTGTTTCCCAGCAGATTCCATATCCGAAACCCTAATTTTTGCTCAAATTTTTCAAAATTTCTGATTAAGAATCACCGACCGTCTAAGAAAAAGATTTCGGTTTCTCAATGTCATGTGATGGAGAGAGAAAAGACTGAAAGAGAGAGAGGAAATAAAAGATTATAAGGTTGACAAAGTATTGTGAAATAGAGACAATTGATGACAGTGGCATTGCCCTAGGGTATTGTGTGTGTTTTATTAGGAGAGAAACTGCTTTGGCGTTTTCCTATTGTGCTTTTGCTTTGAGACCGCTCTGTGTGGATCCATCTTTGGTAATTTATAACCCTTATTCTCTCTGTCTCTTTCTGTCCTCTTTGATCTCTCTCTTTCTATCTCTTCCTATGCAGGTTTCATATACCTCGGCCGTTTCTTAACACGGTTGTTATACGGCATTCGTCTCTGCACTCAATTAAAATAACTTATATCTAGTTTTCTGGAACACTAGTGTGAACATATTATATATCTTTGAGGCCAAAGGCAAAGGCAAAGTTATATATACATCTACATCAGTCAAGCATTAATCCCAAATGTCCAATTACACACTTGTCAGTTTTATTCAATTTAATGCAAAGCCACTTCCAACTAAACAACTGACATCTCTGACAGTGCATATACATAATCTACTTGCAGAGAGAACGCAGGGAAACGAAGAGCAGTTCATAAAGAATGAAACTGATGTAAACCACTAATTATTTTCTAATCCAATATATCCAAGGCATATGTCTTTGTAGTGAATTGCTGAATGTTCATATAGCTGGTTTCTTCTTTTGATTCAAAGACGGCAGAATTAGATTAATTAAGCATTGACCATGTCCTTAATCAAAACGGCTACTTGTTAAAGTTCACGCATAATGCATACATTAACAATCAATCGCAATGTTAATTATAAACATAAATGAATAATTAATTACTATAACAAGAAACAATGATGGACAAGTGGAAGAAGGGCGTCAATGACAACAATGAAACTGCTGTATTACTGCATGCTTACTGCCAGTTCACATTCACAGGCATTAGGCTGTTTGAGTGAACCCAGACTACGAAAGTTGAAACTTGGACTGTTCTAATCAAGCCCGATTCAAAAAGAATTGCTGTTCATTCTGGAAGGCATAGTCCAAAATGAGTTGGACGAAGACTAATTAAGTAGTTTAATAAATTTGATCTTGAACTTAACTACAAATTTGTTATTCAATTCGTCTCTAAAATTTGACATAATATGAGCAAGGTAACACGATGTCGGTTCAATGGGGTTTGAAAGGATATTGTTGTTGATGATGTTGGCCAATGCTAACTACCTTTTAATTAATTTAAAAGAAGATGATAGACAAAACTTTTGCTTTCAAAGCCATCAATCATCAACTGCCTTGCATCAGCTTGGTTGCAATCTTCTTAGAACATCATAAACAACACCATTTCCCAGGTGACTTTGTCAACATGTTGATATTTTCTTCGAAAATTATTGAATTAATTGTTTATTTATAAGTGGTAAAAAACTAACATGAGATAGGGATCTACGGAAGCAACGTCGATGATAATCTACAAAATGATTGACGATCGGAAGATAATTTAGTTGGGTTTGGAAGAAGTTTTCGAGCCCATTTAGATTCGGCCCAACTAGGCCCAATTAATTTGGGTTTCATTGTAGGCTCATGTTCATTTGCTAATCAGTGGAGTCTACTTGCAAACACACAGTGAAAATTAACAAACATATTAAAGAAGATTAAAGAGAAGATGAATTTGGTGTTAGGGATTTAATGAAATATAAGAATCAACGCCTAAAATTTCTAAAATTTTTGAGAAACAAGAGTTATGCAAATACATGGGAGTTGCAAAAGGAAAGATTACTTTCATAAATTAATTTACTTAATTCTTTGTACGAGAAATTATATAAATAACATATGTATACTTGAATTAACGACTTTTTATATTTATTTAATAATTATTTATACATAAATTTAAATTTCAAATTTTGATAAAGTATAAATATCAACACCTAAATTTTTTTATATTATATATTGTTTTGAACTTTATTACAAAATCACATTATGTATATATGCTAATATTCCTATTTCATAGAAAATATTACTAAATACATCATATGTCTTATCATTTTTTTTTGTACATATTTATTTTATACTCATATTTATTAGATTTTTTTAAATATGTGGGTAGCCCATAAATTGAATATAAATATTTACATGGGAATATAACGGTACTTATATAAACTTTTGATAAAATTGTAATTAATACATTCATAATTTTTTAAAAATAAAATAATTAAAACATCCATAGATTGAAAGTTTGTCTATAATGAATTAGATGCAAGATATATTCAATTTTTTTAACTCTTATATTAATTATTTCATGTTTTATATTTATATTTTAAATTCTTTTTATGATATGTATTTAAATTTTTCGTTAATTATTTCAACTTCTATATTTTATGTTTAAATTTTTTATATTCTTTGTTTTAAATTTTTTATTTTAAGAAATATCAATTTTTTTATTTATATTTGAAATTTTAGATTAAAAAAATATAAAAACACATAAAATATATCATAATCAAGTTCATAGAATGTGACATGAATGAATTAAAGTCCTTCTGTTAGTGAAAGCAATGTACAAGAGAATTAAAGAATTCGTGAGCAAGATGATGATGTGCGCGAACTGGGTTTCCCTTCCTTTATGCCATCCCTCTTCTCTCTTTCGTTTTCACTAAAACAACCACTTTGGTTACTTGTCCTCCATCTTATCTGTCTCTGCTTTCACTGTCCACGTGTGGGGACCTATTCAATTATCTCCCCATTTTGTGCTAGGTTTGCTCTATATGTCATTACCACTTTCCTAATTACGTTAATCATATTGAGCTAAACTAGCTAAATTCCTAGTCTCTGTCTTTAATTATGACACGTCTTGTTATTTATTTGGTAATTATTAGTCTTATATTTAGGTTTGCACCCTTCATTTGCTCCCACCATTTGACAAAGAAGCCAACCTTTTTCTTTCAAATACCTCTGTAGCGAGCTTCCTCAGCATTTTATAGTGTTATGCCTGTGATATTTGATCAAATGGACGTATAAGGTTACATACATGCTTATTAACATTATGCAACTGATCTAGTAGCCTTTTTTTTTTTTTTTTAATAAACAGTAGTGCACAACTGATTTTAAATATACATATAATCATTGTCTCCAAAACAATCACTGAATTGGCTAAAAGTAAGAAAGAAATTATTAGTATCGTCTGAATTATTTAATTTTTTAAAAAACACAAACTTAAATTTCTTGCACTCAATATTACCATGTATTTAAAAGGATGACTGTGACTAGTAAATTAAAGCTGGCGTTTATTTGCACACCATGTGAAATTTGGATCGATGACAGTAGCAAAATAATTAATAGGAGTAAATATGGTAAAATCGTAAAGTATCAGTCATTGATAATTCCAGAGTAAAATGCAAATGTGATGAAAGCTAAGCTATTACACATTTTCTAGATGCATGACGTGAGAAATGGACGGTCCTCATGAACTCAATATTCAATATTCAGGTGGTAGTTTATTAATAAAATTCATACAGGAGAACGCACTCACAAACAATATTCGGAAATGATTCTTTAGCAAAGTAGCAAGCATATATTTGGGTCTATTTGTAATGAGCAAAGTCAGTAATGAAAGGGCTTTTATGTGTAATATTGAGAAACAACATGTCTTAGATATTTTGCCCTTAAATTAAAGTTTTATACTCAATTGTATATCTGATCCTGACTTACACCCTTCAATATATGGTAGTATACTGTTTTTGAAGATTTTTGAGTGAGTGCCCATTTATTAAAACGAAGAGGAAGATCTACCACAACACAGCTAGAGGTAGGAGGTAAAAATATATAGCTATTACAAGTTCTTGTACTGCCGAGTTTAAAATTAAGAGAGAGGTTCAGGACAGGAACAGAGGGAGTTGAGTGGGGAAGGGAAGGCTTGTAAGTATTTGAATGTCTGTCGTGAAAGACTGACTACGTGCTACATTGGGAAAGAGTTTTGGGGTCTCTGAGTTCTGTGTAATGGGTTTGGACTGACCCAAACAGAACTTCTCATTCTCTTTAAGGGAAATGCCATCATACCATTTGACACCCAGACATTGTCGGGAACATGCAAACCCATTAGCTTTTGGGAAAAACCAAAGACCCACCATTTTAATAACATAACATGTATTTCACTCATTACTAGTACTCTTTCTTTCTTTCTGATCTTATCGTTCACAATAGTATTACAGCCCCAGCCCATCTCATAAATATTGCTTACATTTATCTCGTGTAACTTCTCATTTTCATTTCTTGTTCTTACTTATCGGTAAGGATTACTACATCCATGCAATTTTACTTCTTTGAAAATCTTTGTTTTGCTTATCATAGATATTGTATGGCAGCGCATTATATATTCTTTTGGATGGTTTTCTTACTTAAACCCGGAAGTTAAGCTTCTTGCAGTTTTTGATCAGCCCTCTTCAAGTGGTTTATCTCTATGGAAGATTATGAACGAAATGCTCTAATTGGTTTTGGCTAGTTAGAAGAGAAATTGCTCGTGAATAAGTGTTGGAACTTGGATCAACAAGAGCAGGTGTGAATGGGTGGTTGGACAGCTTACTGATTGTTATAAATTGTCATATTGTTAACAAGCCAGAAATTCAATGGCATTCTATGTTTTATTGATTTTTCTTGTTCTTTTTTTAATAGTATGCAATCATGATGAATTGTGCATTGGAACTTGGGGTTTTCAATAATGCTTTGCTATCATGATTGTGATAATGCACAATATATACGAGATGAATGTGGGGAAAAGGACTTGTCAAAAAAGTTAGGGAAGTCAATTTTGTTTATTTTGTGTGGTTGTAAATTTTGATATCCATGAAACATTTAACAATTGTTCCAGTGATTCAAACAAAAGAGTTGTGCTTTTATGGAACATGACCTAATCAAGGTCACCTTTTTCCCATATGCAGCATCCATTCCAGAAAGAATCCAGATACCAATTGCGACATTATCAAGTTTTGGAAAGGCTAAACGATAAAATCTAGGTTAGGATGAAAAACAAAAGGTATCTGATCAATTATGGGCCTATAAACTTGTTTTCTTATGTTGTAATTTTTAACTCTTCGATATTGAATTCTTTGATTCTTAGATATTAACTAACATTAGTTGCGTTTATTTTTAGTTTAATATTAAGATCGATAAGAATTGCATTTTAAAAACTCATTTAAACCTTTGAAACTTAGGCCAATCCTGCTAATACATATGAATAGATTAATTTCTGTTCATTTATGCAAACCAGGCTCTTAAACATGTTTAATAACAATTAAGTAATTGTCAAATGATTATTTCTATTTATTATGTACATTTTACACCAATGCCATAGAACATGCACCATCATGCAATCTCACTTCTCACATATATTAATGAATATTTAGCCAAAGTATCTCAGTTTAGTTGTTTATCATTTTCACAAGTTCACCTTACTTTGGTTAGGCAGCTGGTTTCAAACCCATTTATTTATTCATCCGCTTCTGATTACTTCATATATTACTGTATCAAACGTATCTCAGTTAATTATTTATGATATTTAGCACGTCGCTGGTCGGTCAGGATTTCCCTTCTTTTGGTTAGGCAGGTTGCAAACCACTTTGAATTTCTTCTCATTTTTTTGGTTTTTGTTTTTGTAAGCTCCATTCTAGAATACCATAGGCTGGTTTCTCTTATCGAAGTAGAATATACAATCCCAAAACAAACCGTCCAGTTGATGAACACTTCTACTTTTCATTTTATATTTGATTAAATCAATTCTTTCTGATGTCAAGTTACAGTTAACCTAATAAATAAGAGGTTAACTGTTTATAAAAATGGTGAAGCTATTTGATGAGGTTAAAAAAAAAAAAAAAAACTCCCTCTCTTCTCTTTCTGTCTCTGATGTATCAATCAAAACCGAAACACAAAGTCATCATAGTGAAAAAGAAATAAATAAATTAGCAATCATATATTTGTAAAAGCTAGACGCATTTTCCCCTCAGCCGTGTGAGATAGATCACGGAATATGAATATTTCGGTATATATAAACTGCAAATTAAAACAGCAAAGCAAAAGATGAAGTCAAATATAGTACTGGCGTTGACGAGAGCTGGTATCACCAAAACATTTGGCTGCGAAATCTTACACTGAAGCATCTCCTACAAATCTCTATGCTTCTTCGTGAGTGGGTTGAATCTGAACTAGTTAATATAAATGCAGAAATGATCGCAAACTGGTGCAGTGGGCCAACTGCAGGCTGCCAATATTTGTTGATAAAGCGGCAGAATTTAGTACCCCAGTCGAAGCTCCAAATCTAAATCATCCTTTTTGTCACTAATTAGACCAATTTCCAAGTCCAGCCTAACAATCTCAGCCTTCTTTGAAAGCTTACGTTCATCTTCTTCTGTGAAATCATCGAATTCTTCCAACCCGGAAAAAGATTTTGCACACTTTTTCTCCGAGTCCTTTTGCCTTAGAGGATCAATTAAGGTACCATCGATACCCCATTTCCTCGTTTCACTCGGAGGAGCGGAAGATGGAGAAGATAAGGAAGAAAGAGGTGGAGAAATCAAAGAAGGTAACGTGCCAGTGAAAGAAGGACACACCCAAGGCGGGGTAGAGAAATTAGGGTTAGGGTTAGGGTTAAGGTTAAGATTGAGAAATGGGTACTGACCATCCCTTGAAGGTGACATCCTCAACCTCGCTCTGTCTCTTCTGTGAACATTCATGTGACCACCAAGGGCTTGAGCAGATCTGAATTCTCTTTTGCAGAAGCTGCAAGTGTAAGATCTTGGTGGCCATGAAAATCCAAGGTATTCTTCTGCATAGCTCCGGCTGTTAGAGTTCCACGAATCTTTGAGCTTGTTGCTACTGTTCTGGTTGTTGTTGCTGTCTCTAATGGCCTTACTGCAAATTTTGCGGTCTTTCAAGCTGCAGTTACTCTCCATGGGTGCCTTTTGGCTTAGTCAGACCTAGAAAGATCGAAGAGACAATAACCATCTAGTTCATATCATGTCAATTATAAAGGAAAAACTGAAACCCAAAATAATAATTATAATAATAAGAAAAATTAAAAAGAAAGGAAGCCCATATCTAAAAAGTTAGAACAGAGAGAGAGAAGAAACTGACCTGAGAAATATCAAATCCGTTGATTACACAAATTTCTGTCTTGGTTCTCTCTCTAGCTAGTGATTAAGTTTTCAGTTGAACCCATCAAATTCTACACCAGAGACTGAAAATCTCATTGGTGGATATCTCTGCAGAGTCCTATATGCTTGGTCACTACTTACTATACGCAGAACCTCGTCTGGCAGGTTATACTTCTTTTTGTCAAATCTAAACTGATGTATGGGATCCAACTTTATAACGCTTGTGTAAAATCGTAATGTTTCCATACGAACGGAAGAGTAAAATGACAATGGGCTCGGTTTAAATAAGATTGCAGACTGGTCCCAATCTTATTGGTTGGATTCAGACAAAGTTAAGGAAAGAGAAAGGATGTCTATATTCTCAGCCAATTGTTGAGAGACATGTCAACGAGCTCATACGATCTAAATGAAACATAAATAAGGATCAACATGTTTTTATTTTCTGTCATGTCCCACAACGGTCATTGATCATTAAAACCTAATTAATAGTTAATTGAGGGTTAACCTACTAATCCATCGATGTCACTGACAAGAAGTAGAAGAAACTACAATTAATCTCAATTGCCTGCACCGGCTCGCTGTTCCTTTCAAATTCAACGAATCCTATTCCTGGAGTCTGTAGCAATAATAGAGATGCATGAATTAAGGATAAATGCTTGTTTTCAAGAACTATTTAATTAATTACCCATTGATCCTCACGTCGAGTAGAAGTTAATACGAAATAAAACAATAGTTTCGAAAAACATTATGTTTTATATCCATTTTTTTTAAATAAACATCGTCTAGGTAAGTTAAATGACTAAAATAAACAATTAGATAAGTGTAGTAATGATAATTTAGTTGGATATCATGAATATTTGATAAAAAAATTTAATATTTAAAATTTATTAAATATTAGATAAGTTATGAATATAAAAATATATATCCAAAATTGATTTTGATCACGTATGATTTTGAGTATTTGAAAATAAATATGTGATGTATCACTACCAAAGTCATACCACACATTAATTTAGATGTAAAACTTGGCAAACAAGCAGGGCCCGAGTACAGAAGCACTATTACTACTAATAACTGAGCAATCTATTCAATTAAAAAGGAGGCAATAACAATTAATATCAAATTTTTGTGCAAGTTAATTGAATCGTGATTTGATTCATGAATTACAGTTTATCGTTGCTGTTATGCATGTAATTTCTTCTCATCTTGGCCACATACATAAGCAGGCAAATTAAGCATATGCTACAGGCAGTAGAAACTATATGTTGTGTTGTTTTCTTTCTTTTGTTAATGACATGGACGTTTTTGGATTATGTATGGACATATTCAAATGTTTGAAGTTATATAGCATGCAATTAATTATTTTATCGACACATACATATAATCAACACACCGAATCACACTAGTGAACAATTTGGTCTTTGGTCCATATCAACGACGATCCCTGCCGAGAAAATCTCTCTATAATAATAATAATCATCATCATCATCATCATTATAAAAATAAAAAATTGATCGAATTTTGATTCTTGTTTCTCACAAAAGGGGAAAAGTTGAACTAAACAGCAATTTGTCTTAACTTTGTACTATAACTTTGCATACCCAGGATGCACAACAAAAGAGAAGTCGATCGTAGGCTTAGTTGTGGACCCGCAGTACCAGCCAACTTTATTTCCTTCAAAGAAAAGCTTTGATTTAAGAAACTCATTGAAGCATATCTCAGTGCACTCCAGATTTTTCTTTTCCATTTTACAGTGAGAAAGAGAGTAAGTTTGATCAGAGAACCCGTTCAGATAAAAGATACTGCTGCATTTGGCTGAGATTTATTGAAAGACTAGAAGCCAATTAGGTGTTTGCATGCGATGCAAAATATGGTCTTGATTTTATAAGGTTATGCAGCCGAAATTGCAGTGTTTACCTGCAGTGTAACGAGTTGCCTTCTCTTCCACTCATGGCTATGGCTGAAGCTTGAGCTACTTTAATGGATGATTATTACCATATTTATGTATGACAAAAAAGACAAAGACGAAAGAGAGATCGTAGGCCAAATGGGTACTTTTGTTTTTAGTTGCCAGTTAGCTAGGCTGATTTCTGAAAGCATTCGCATCCCATTCGGCTGCTGTCTCGTCAAGCTTTGAGCTAGCATTGCTTCTCTTTAGCTCTCGTTTGAGAAAACATTCCATCAGTCTTCTCCCTCTCTTTCTCCTTTAGCTATGGAAAAGTTAATCTATTGAAATCGCCATGGAAACTATCGAAAGGGATTTAATTGGTTGTGAAATTATGTGGTTTGTCAAAGAAAGTGACACAGAGACTTGTATCATCATAGTAGTACTACTCGTAGCTGTCGCTTCTTGCACTCTTGAATTACGGCAAAGGTTGTGATTGGTGGTGCAGCTTCAGAGTTGACTGGGCTTGCTGCCCACTGATTCTCCAGTCTAGCCTTTGGGTCAGTGTCTGAAATGAAGCGTCCACAGAATACGAGTACAACACTGTTTTGGGCCATTTCTAGTTGGAGAAATGCCCATTGCTACAATCTTTACTAAATGCACTAACCTTAGACTACTATAAAGTTAGTGTAATCAGGATGGATGTGGGTGGCTATAGAAGCACTGTGTCTGAAAATGGATTCCCTTTCCTTCGTTGCAAGGCCCTTATGACAAAGCCGAGTGGTTAGATGCCAAACCCCTTACAAATTTAAAAATAAAATTTGAGGGAAAATAGTAAATGTATTGAAATTATTTAATTAATAAAAAAATAATAATTAGTAAAAAATAAAAATTAAATAATTAAAAATTTTATTTTTAATTTTTATTTAATATTAATAAATAAATTCTTTTTATTTTATTAATTTAATAATATATATTAACGTGTAAAAAATTTTTATTTAATTTTTTTAAAATTTAATAATTATATTTAACCTATTAATTTTTTAACACACTAAATATATCTAATAATAAATATATTTAATTCGTTCACATTAATAATATACATCAAAATGTAAATTCTTATAATTATTAATTATATTATTTTATGTTGGTTTAATTCCTTAATTTAGATCTTACCATGGATTGTGATTCAAATTGCACCCTTAGTTAGAACAATTCTGGTTTTGATCAAATTGACTCTT